>JACXGI010013512.1:0-20673 GCA_016801175.1 Esox masquinongy | reverse complement strand
AATAAGGTTGCTATTGTTAGCACTACCTTGTTTAACTTTTCTCAGCCTGGAACGAGTCACAGTGGCACTAGGTAAAACTCTACTGACTATTCTGGCTATGCTATCGACAGACTCCACTATGCTAGCAGGCTGACTAACAGCCTGCGGCCTGACCTGCACCCTATCTCATGGTGAGGCTATAGGAGTGAGACTCCTGTCATTGTTCCTAGATAAAAGAAGAGCACCACTCCAGCTAGAATGGAGTCTGTCGCTCTTCAGCAGATCAGGCCTGGCCCTATTTCTGGGAGAGTCCCAAAAAGAGAGCCAGTTATCTACAAACTCTACCTCCTGCGACGGGCAGAACTCAGTTTTCAGCCAGCGATTGAGTTGCGCAAGTCTGCTGTAGAGCTTGTCACTACCCCTAGCTGGGAGGGGGCCAGAGACAATTACTCGATGCCGACACATCTTTCTAGCTAGTTTACACGCTGATGCTATGTTCTGCTTCGTAACCTCTGACTGTTTCATCCTAACGTCGTTGGTGCCAACGTGAATAACAATATCTCTGTACTCTCTATACTTGCCAGTTTTAGACATCAGTGTCTTTCTTCCCAGTGACCAAGAGAAAGTTCTTGCCTGGCTGCAGGAGCTGTGCCGGGGGGCTAACAACACTGTAGTTTCTTCCAGGTGGCACAGGCGCAGTTTTTTCCATTTCTACACTAACATAATCCTTGCCTGACATTTGCGTCTGAAGCCGAGCCTCTAACTCTGCTATCTTTACCTGAAGACGATAGTTCTCCTCCGTGTTATAGCTATAACAATTACAGTGATAAGGCATAGTAATGGTACTTAGCTTCGGGTGTTCAGGGGTGAGAAGTTCCGTTAATTATGTCCAAATAGAGTGTAGAAAAGTTGGGTAAAAGGTCAACAGATAAAAATATTGCGTTGGTAAACTCTTAAAGTAGAATTTAACCAATTAGTTTATATAGAGTAAATTCGAAAAAGTTTGGCAGGTAGCCAGGTAGGTAACAGCAAGCAGCGTACAGCACATCAACAATCCCACAATGCACAGCGAGCAATCGAACAGCAAAGTACATGCCACAGTGTACATATACAATATTCCTTGTAGTACAATGCCCAAAATAATTATTGAGACAGTGAAGCATGTTCTGTTCATTTGGCTCCCTTCTCATATGTTGGGATATAAAATAAAACTATTAATATGAGGCTAAGGTATAGATTCTCACCTCAATTACTGATGTTTGTTTTCACATTTTGAAAATGGTACTACCCTTCTTTAAGGTAACCAAAAGCAATGGGACAACTTTCTTGACTTGTGTCTCTGCTGAGTCATGTGTGTTACACCATCATTTGTGCAGGAATAAGGGAGTTATCAATGGCTAGACTGGATTCTAGGCTTATGCTTTTGCCTTTGGTGTCTGCTATTAATGTCTGAAAGATCAATCACAGACATAGCCAGAACCCAAGGAAAATTAAATAGGGAAATCACTGGAAACAGTTACAAATGGCTATAGAAGACCTCTACAGTGGATGGACAAAAAATAAAACACAAATGTCTGACAAATCAGGAACACTCTCCAGGAGGTAGGTGTAAATGTATCAGCCAATCACATCTGCAGAGGAATCACCAGTATAACTACAAAGACAGGATTTCAAGATGCAAAAACATTAGAGTGCCAGGTTACAGTTAAAAAAGTACCTAAAAAGCCTGCAGAGTTCTGGAAAATATTGTTATGGACATAGCAGCAGGATAATTCATTTTAAAGGAACATTTTGTATAGTACTAGAAAATGCCTCAAAACCTATTGTACCCATTCAACAAATACTGCCATAGCAACAATGGAGTTTCAGGCTCAAAAAGTGAAAAGTTCTCTACTGGCCAAGTCAATCTCCTGATTTGAACATGCCTTTAATTTGCTGAAAATAAGACTGAAGGCAAAAAGACATCAAAACAAATAACTGAAGATGGCTGCAGTTCAGGCCTTGTCAGAGCATCCCTAGAAGAGAGAAGTAGTGTCTGGGGGTGTCAGTGGGTTTCAGACTTCAGGCACTTTTTGTGTGCAAAGGGAATGCATCTAATTAGTAAACCTAAGTGCTTAATTTGGACAGTATGCTGCATTAATTTATCCCAATAGTTTTGGTGTCCTGAAATGGGGACTATGTATAAAACAGTTGTCATTTCTAAATGGTGGTCAGTTGGTACTGCACACAAATACCGCGGAATAAAAGCTAAAAAAAATAAATAAATGTATTGTAATGTTGTAGTAATTGTTTGATTTTCATTTTTTTTTAAAGAAATTCAACATGTTGGAATATGCAATCCAATAAGGAAAAATGCTTAACTGTCCCAATAATTATGGAGGGCACTGTAAATGTGCTAATGTGTCACCTTTGAATTCCAAGAGCTTAGAGAGTTGTTGCAGCTGAGAGGCAACAGAGGTCTAGTGTGAAGAATGTTTAGCCTTTTATAGAACCATATATGATGTATATTAACAAGTTGATTGATGCAGCAATTGAAAGTGAGGACCCCTACTAAGCACCTAAGGTGTTGGTCTTCTCCCGTCAGTACCCTTCTTTAGGTGGGTGGGTGAAATCGGTTTTCTCTGTGGGGGATAAGGAACTGTGAATCCAATACACCTAACAGCAGGGCCCTTTTTACATACTTTCCCACATGCTGGTGGCAAAGCCAAGTACCTCGGTCAAATGAGAGTTACTGTCACTCAGAAAAGCATTCTATTGCCAGAGTTGAAAGGTTTAAGCAAATGTGATGTGATCTAAAGAAAAAGATTTCCTTCCCCACAGTTAGGCACCTGGAAGCTTTCGAGGGCTCTGATGACAAATTGTTTCTTGTAGACAAGATCAGGGATGTGCACAGATAGATGCCGGGGGGGGGGGCTTGAGTTCCTGCCCCTTCCCGTCAGACACAACAAAGGCCCTTTTTGCACATCAGTGCTCACATTCTGACTGCAAGACGTGTCATTCACTCAGAATGACGCGTCGTCCGTCTGTGTGATGCGCATTACGGAAGCTAAAGGGCACATGGCACCCAACGTCTGTTCTGCTGCTGGCATATATCCAGGGAGCCATTTTTTGTTATTTTGGCCCATGCTCTTCGAAAAGACCTTGGAGAAAAACTTCTTTACTTTGTTTCCCCACTTTCTATTTAACCCTCCTGTTGTTTCCTGGTCGATTTGGAGCGATCTACTTAAGTTTTATTAAATTTATTTAAGTTTTCTCTCTGAACAATGTAGTTCATTTAATCTGATTGCCATAAGGTTCCATGACTTTGTTCACACAGGGCATATGAACACAAAATACATTTTGATGATTTTCATAACATTTTGGGTGAGACAACAATTCATGTATAAAACTGAGTTCAGGCACATACCCATTCATCAGATGGACAGACTTCCTCCCCCAAACCCCCACATGCATGTGTGTTTGAGCGCACACACCTCACTCTTGGCTTCCATGGCAACCCCTATGGGAACCTTTTCCCAATAGAATCTTTCCCCTACGGGAACCACACCTGTTGGCATTCTCACAAATAATTGCAACATTGTTTCAATAATATATATATATATATAACTTTCCTCTCAGCTCTGGTATATAAAGCTTTTTTGTGAGAAAAAGCTTGCTCACAATTCATTCTGTGGCAGCACAATGACCAAACGATATATTGTATGTGAGGCTATGACAATAAGAGGAACAACCGATGTGGAACAATCCAGTGATGAGGAAGTGGGCCCTGCAGAGGTTGTTGTTACATTCTGTTCAAAGAATGGGAATTTGTCCTGGTTGCTGAAGTGTATGTTTAGTCCTGTGTACAGATAAACAGAACATCTGTTTATCTGTACACAGGAAGTCAAGTTCATTCAAAGCGTGACAGTAGTTAGCCGATGGGCTTACAGTACTGTGATGTGTATTCTGGTTGCGATGTCTATAAAGTAGAGGTACGACCGGAAGTTTAGATGAGATCGAGTTTGTAAGACAGAGTATGGAGACCGAGTCTGTAACATCATGAATAAAAGACTATCAAATGCTGCAATAAATAAATGAATTACTCACTCCCTTGACGACCTGGTATGCAATCATTATTTCAACCACTATACGAAACGACTGATTTCTAACAGCATGTTGCCGTGACTGGATGGACAAGTTTTAACGATTCTACTGAAAATCAGTTGGAGAGCTTAGGGGCTCATTATGCAATTGTGAGGAAGAAGTTGTTTTCCCCGGTTACTGGTTGCTGAGAACAACTGAAGAGTGAGTCGTAAAACTCCATCATATAACGAACTGTTAAGATTGCAAAAGAATTAGGTAGTCGAACAAGCTCTAGTACTTCCCCAGTCTAGGCCACGATTTTGATTGTGCGAAATCTGTCTGTGAGTACGCCCTAGTTGAGTAGGGCGTAGACAGGTGTGTTGAAGCACTGAACTGTATTTCATGCGAGATCATAATGCGATATTGTGTTTTCAGCGGTTATACAGTGACTTGTACAAGTAAAATATAATGCCGTCCAGTTGTACAAATACAACAGGGGGAGTACTGCAGCCTTGGGCATGATGCGTTCATGCAGTGACGCCGACGGGGGGGGGGACAAACGTGAACTTTGTCTCAGGCCCAGGCCTGGTGGGGGGCCATTTTGTTGGCTTGAATATATAGCTCTGGAAAAAATTAAGAGACCACTGCACCTTTTTCTTTCCTTTCCAAAAAAGTTGAAAAGGATAGTTCTGAGTGAGGAACAGAAGCGTTCAATTTGTAGTGGTCTCTTCATTTTAACCCTTCTGTTCCTCACTCAAAACCTTTCTTTTCAACTTTTTTGGAAAGGAAAGAAAAAGGTGCAGTGGTCTCTTAATTTTTTCCAGAGCTGTAATTATTAATTTGTCAGTCAGGGTTAGTATTCAGTACTATAGAGAAGGTTAATAGTTTAAACAGAAGAACTGCACTGATGAAGGGATTCATGTTTTTTACTCTGCGTTTTTTTTTTTATGATTAAACCTTTTTCTGTAAAAATGGTTTGTTCTACCAACAGCCAGTCAATGATACCCGCTGGTGTTTAGGTAATACCCTAAACACCAGCGCCAACATAACCTTGTTAAAGCTGCACTAGATAGGATTTATTCAGTAAAAAAAAAAAGTTAAGTGCCAGTGGAATGTCATTTTATCATTTTTGGAGCACGCCGCTTATTCCCAGCCAATCCCGTTCTAGCCAATCGCCTTCTGTGAGGCAGACTTTCTTCCTTGGCTTATTTTGTGAATGCGCATTTTACCTTGATGATATTATATATAGCATAAGTATGCTGTAAGTAGCGACATTTGCTTACTGTAAGAAACTATAATGGCAGCTAGAGACCAGGATGACAAAAAGTCAGTTCCTCCCTTGTCTACTACAGCATACACTACGAAAATGGCAAAGTGGAAGAAGTCTTAGACCAACTCTCTGTAGCTAGCTACCAGGAACCCTAAGCTAATGTTAGCAAGGCTAAGAAGAAAGTCGTCAAACTCTAAGTTAGCTCTTTTTTTGGAACAGGTAATTCCATCTTTGATGTTTTTATTCGGAACGTGATTCTCTATTGGGCATTGGTGCGGAACCACTTTCTGATGGGTTATTGCAAAATGCTGTAATTGTTTTTTTTACTGAAAAAATCCTTCATAGTGCAGCTTAAATTCTTTTCATATTTAACCAATATACAGCTCCGGAAAAAATTAAGAGACCACTGCAACTTTTTCTTTCCTTTCCAAAAAAGTTGAAAAGGAAAGTTTTGAGTGAGGAACAGAAGCGTTCAATTTGTAGTGGTCTCTTCATTTTAACCCTTCTGTTCCTCACTCAAAACCTTCCTTTTTGAATTTTTTGGAAAGGAAAGAAAAAGGTGCAGTGGTCTCTTAATTTTTTTCCGGAGCTGTATTTGTCTAACTACAGATAGCTGTAGCTAACTGGCTAAAACATTGCCACCATGCAACCAAAACTAGGAGCACAGAAATGAAAGGACAAATCTAATAGAGAACGTCTAAATATGTGTAGCAGTTTAGTAATGGCTGATTGGGACTGCGTAGGTTATGAATTGAAAAGATGACAATTAATTACCTGTGTTGAAAACAAAGGGATTTGAATGTGGCCTAGTTATGATTTAAAACATTAAACAATAAATGTTTGACCTGTTTTTTGGACACTAATAATTCATTTTTTGGCCCATGGTTTGGGTCCTAAACGTCAAATTCTGTCCCGGGCCCTGTCATTCCTGTCGGCGTCCCTGGTTCATGTTTAAATATCATGGTGCTTATAGGACACCATCAAGAATGAAAAGGATCATTAACAACGATGCCTGGAATCTAAATGGACAGAAAGAAAAAGAAAGTTTTCTGGCTAAACAAGATGGATTCTGAGGAAGTCGTGAATGGAGGACCGATGGAGAGTGTGGTACACATGAAGAGAAAAGGCTAAGGAAAGTTAAGATGGCCGAGAGAGGACAACAGTCGTAAGGCAGGAAAGGAAACAAAGGAGACAATCAAAATGGACGAAGATTCATTTTTTTTGACGACCTGGCTGACCGACATTAGTCACAAGATGGAGTCTCTGTCTTGGGACATCGGAATCATTGACAATACAAAGAACTGACGTGAGCTTTCATAATCATTGATTAAGAGTTCTTAAATGTTTATTTCCAAAAATGTATTGCACCTAAACATTAAATGAAGCTAGAACTTATCAAGGAAACCTGATTTCTTTCCTTGTTAATAGCCAGATTTGCTTAATTGAATATTACATGTAGTTTGAAAAGCACTTTGATGGTATATAGCATATTTTAATAGGCATTCAAGAGAGCCTGTTTTGTTGTGCTTTATCATGTTCACTATGTAATTTTGAGTCAAACACATTTATTGCGTTGATGATAATGTTTCAATCCGTAAGGCTTCAAGGTGGGTCTCACGACAATGTGAGTAGGCCTTTACCAGGCCCACCGCATGGTAATTTGCCCCGCGTGCTGAGCTGTAAGCTAGTACACGTGGGGAAATCTAAACCAAGCGATTAAGATGATTTTCTAATCTGGTAAAATATATTTTCATGGTTTTCTTAAAAAATCTTAAAATATTGTGTTTTCTCTCTCCTTGTATAAAGTAGTAGAATGAAGAATCCACATGGTGATAGTATTTAATGTTAAGAAAACAAGCTGTGTCCCATGAGGACTGAATTTGAATCCAAATATAGTCAATAGCCTTAAAAGGGGGTAATACTGCCAAAGTGAGTTTACTCCCCACAATAAAATTAGATGACCTATTTCAAATGCTAAATTGAGTTTGGTTAAATAATAGTTTCTCTTTTATTTGTGTTTACCAATGATGACTGAGATAATACTTGTGTTTTAAAACCAATGCCTGATACTGGTTAATAGAGTTTAAATTCTAAAATGGTAACTTGACTAATGAACAAATAGGGTATTGATGTAACAGTGTTTAAGGCCTACATTGAGTGTCCTTTGGATTACTCACTGTACCTTGATTTTAGTGACATCATACATCTGTTTGCTGTCAACATCACCATTCTTATGAGTTTTCCTAAGGTCCATCCTAATGTTGAGTTGCTGTGTAGATATGACAAGCACATTTTTACAAACTGCAACAATATTAGATGGGTAGGACAATAAATCTGAACCTTCACTTATCAAAGGATATCGGCTAAGTTGAAAGAATAACGTATCTTGCTACAGACAGTCTGAGGACCATGTCAGATTTCAATGTGTGAAAACTTAAATTTCATATACATTAAACAATGCATTTGGCCTTTATTTCTGTCTCACCATGAGTGGGTAAAGCCATGGGCTCCAGGAAGGGGGGCAGACCCCCTGGGATGGCCCCTTCTATTGTTTCCCATTAAAACAGAGGAGCCTATTACTAAGGGTTACATTTGAGTCAGACTGGTTTCACCTGTGGTAAGCCCCCAACACAAGCATGTTCAGTTTTGGGAAGATCAAACATTAAGTGAAAACTAAATATATTTTACTCTCAATAGCTTTAACATCAAAATATATGGTTTTGAAACCAACTGAAGTGAGGGTAGAGACCTAAAGTCATCCCCCATTGTTGATGATAGAACAATTTTAATGTCAGTAGACTCACAGACGTGGTCAAAATATGCATGATTTTGGGTTTGGCTGACCGCCACTATTTGGAATAAAAATGGATCAAAGTTGGAGAATTTCCCTTAAATGTAGAAGGTTAATCAAGACATTGTTTGTCACGAGGTAGTTTAGCCATTGCCTGTGAAAATGCTAAATTTGGGTGCTGTTGATATGCTAATACAATCCGCCTGGTGGTTGCAGCAGGTAAAGCTCACAGAGTATGAAGACCGAGTCTGTAACATCATGAACAATAGACTATCAAATGCTGCAATAAATCATTTAATTACTCTCTCCCTTGACAACCGGGTATGCGATCATTATTTCAACCACTATACAAAACAGTTGATTTCTAACATTGTCTTCATCCCCACCTGAGACGAGAGGTCGGCTGTCCGCTGAAAATGTAATCAGGATGACCCCCAGGGCCAATGAGATACACCATATCCCAGGTTGATGACATAAAATTCGAACTGTTCCTGACAGTTAATTGGAGCTATAGTGATAAATATGACCAACTCGAAGGGGAGACGCATTTACAAAGACAACTGCAAGGAGGTAGACCGGACAGAAACCAACACTTTCCTCGAATACCATCCTGCTGGATTGGTGGGAGATATACAAGGGCCAGAAGCAAGATGTTCGGCCACCAGAGACAGAAGGAAGAGGTGCAATCGGTGTGTACCAAGAGATGTCAAAACGAGCATTATGTGCCATAAATGTACTGCATATATTTGCAAGACACATGCAGCAACCACCACATATTTTCCAATGTGCATGTGAACACACAAAATGTAACCTCCATTGATTGACATATTGTGAACATTTTAAAGTTTTTGTTATTACTAGTAATACTATTATTGTATTATTGAAATAAACACTATACAGTGTGCTGCTCTAAGGTTTGTGAACCCTACAAGGATGGTCATTATTTTTATATAAATATTAAAATAAACTTGTACAATCATTATCTAAACTCCAATTCGTAATTGACATTCCAAATGAAGGACACAATCATAAACATATGATACATTTTTAAAAAATGGTTTACTTAAATCTAGGACTGCCAAATGCCTACGAGAATTGGCGTTTGAGTTTGTAATTAAAATAAAACTACCATTTTGAAAGCTACGGCCTCCACCTCCTTTTCCTAAATAGGCGTATATTAGATTTGTCACGGTTGTGGATGTGACAAAAAAAAATCACAGTAAATAATTATTCACGAAACGAAACACTAAATAATTAATCATGAAAGAAATGCCACTGCGAGACACTATAAGTTATCCTTTGATCATCCTTCTCTGCTAATCGAGTTTACATTTTTAAATTTTGTTATTCATGTATGTCACGGTGTGGTAAGCAAGGAGCCCAGGCGCAGGATGAACGGTGAAACAAGGGTTTATTAAGCTTAAAAGCAAAATGCGTAATACAAACACTGAAGGCAGAAACGGCTAGAACTGACACAAAGGAACAAGCGCACTGTGCGAGAAAAACAAAGAACACACACGGACAACTCCACAAAGACTCCGACAAACACAAGGGCAGTTATAGGCAGTAGTAGTGAGGATCCGGTGCGTGTAATGATGGGAAGTCTGGGGTGATGTGATGAGGAACAGGTGTGTGTAATAGTGGAGAGTCCGACGTGTACCGTGAATGCGGTGCTAGCAGCCGGAAGAATGGACAGTGGTGGCTAATAGGCCGGCGACAGGGAGCAATGTATTCGAGCTCCCCCGGAGGGAGGCGTGACCACGGGACAGTGCAGGCTACTGTAAATCATCAGTTGATCATCCTTTTACTCTGCTAATCACATTTACAAATAAAAATCATTGAATAATACACTGCAATGTTTTTACTTGGAGAGGCTACATATCCTAGGATCTATCAATTTTATTTCTACGAATAGGCTGTAGCCTATGTGTTATTCATTCTTTGAAATATTTTGTCGATAATGTCTGTTATTTTACCTTGTACATCATCAAAATGAGATCAAAATGAAAACTAAATTCTAATGGATTTATTTTGAATAATGTTATAAAACGCATTAACCCACTGAACACTATTGGTTTTTTTGGCTGTTTTCACTACTTTGATATTTTGGTTTGTACAGAGACTTCTGTAATAGGTATCATCAAGTATTTTATGGCTCAAACATCAGCACACTCTCAGCTACACTTTGAAAGACAACACAACAGCTTTCTGAGACCCTGAAATGACTGTTTTGTATGTAAACATGCAAAAAAATTATTTAAAGTCTATTTCATGTTTTGTTTCCAGCATAGATTTTGGTCCCAATACTAACTTAACAACAAATTCAAGTTCAAACATGATATATATGTTTTTTTCCCATTTTTTTTGTGTATATATCATTAAACTGTTTTCTAAATTCATCTGAGGGCCGCACAAAGGGGGGCGCTTCCGGTGTGACGTATGATCCGGGGTGGTATTTCCTGTGTGACGCATGTTAGGGGTTGTATCTTCCTGTATGACGTATGCATGTCCGGGGGATGAAATATGGTATGGGGGTGTGTGGTATGTAATTTATGGTGGCTTTAATGTTTAACAATAGGGCTCCAGGGTTCTGGGGATGTTAAATTCACCAGATATTTAATGTTACGATATGTCTGATGTTTAACAATAGGGCGCCAGGGTTCGGGATTGTTAAATTCCCAAGGCATAAGATGTTACGATATGTAGTTTGATGTTTGCTGTTAAACAAAAGTGCGCCAGGGTTCTGGAATGTTTAATCCCACAGGCAATCGTTGTTAACATAAGTGGGTATGTAATAGATGGTTTATAACTTTCCGGTGTTGATCTTCCATGTTTTACAATGCACATGTAACATGGATTTATGCCATTTTAACAAGTGTAGAATTTCTTGTGTATGAGATAAATAGGGGGTCGTGACTTGCAATTTTGGAGAGTTTCTGCCCATTCATTATTTTAACATGAAATGGGTCTTAAAATCGGATCTGCCCATTGTAATGGTCCTCAATATCAGAAAATAATCCTGACACAAACTGTAATACATTCATGTTGATAAACATCCCGTGTTTTACACAAGGACGGTTAGTTACCCATCATAGTACTTCTTAATACATACATCGTGTAGGTGACATTAGTATTCTGGAGAGGAAATTAAACCTGGGTCAGGCAGACATTATGGCTAGGTTGATTGTGTCATGGTTGGGTTAAAAATAATGCTAAAAATAAAACTGATGACTGTGGTACATGTGTATGTATGAGCATTGATGATTTGTGAAATCAGAATGGGTATTTTAAGTGAGCATTATCCTTTGAGGTGCAATATATGGTTAAAAAGCTACAAACGTACCCAGGAGGTTGAGTTTAAATTTGCATGGACAGCGCTGATTCACGGGCGGTTTAAGATACGTTATTTCTGGTAAACAAAATGTATAAATATGTATTATCAAATTGTACAACGGGGATTAACGCAAGAATGTTTTCTACATATTGGTAGAAATGTTGAACAGGCAACAATGCTTACGAACTGTAGTGTTTGTGAGTTAGTAAACACCTGTGTGTGTGCGCGTGTGTGTATGTGGGTGTGTGTGTGTAGTGTGTGTGTATACATGTGTGTGTGTGTATGTGCATGCGAGGATGCAAGACTTCCGGGTATTGCAGCATGAAATGAATTCAGATTTTTGTATGCTTTGGAGGCATACAGGTTGTGTTGTCATTATTAAGTCCGCGGCTGCCACAGAAGACATCTGCCGTTTCGAGCGCTGAGCAGGCCGTTTACATATTAAGTACAAGTTATTTCATTTGAAATAATTGTTTTGAATTGTGTTGCAATTATAAAAGCTAACAAATGACACATTTGAACTTTTTAAGAATGTATAAAAGAATTACATAATGAAAATGATGGAGCAATCCAAACGTTAAGCTTATCTGTCTTTCATATTGTCTGTTTTATATCTGTGGTTTAGGGATGAGTGGAATTCAACACAGCCTTGTTTGGAAAACACCTTTTTGGACCTTCAGACCTTGGTAAGTAGTCTTTTAACATTTAGTAATCATCAGCTTTAAATACGTGTATACACTTCTGTTAACCCACATTGTTTTTATTTCAGTAACCAACATCGGTGTCAGATGGACTGCGCGGTTGTAATTTTACAGAACGTCGTGAACCAATGCTTCTTGTGTAAGTGTAAACATTCACATTTTCAGTGGTGTTCTAAAATGTTATTAACATTATGACAATCTGCATATAGCTGAATTTTTGTGCTCTATATATCAACCAACAGTGTGGAGCGGGGTGATGTTGGAGACTACTACAGCACCGTAATTGCATCAGTTACGGAACCCCCTACCTTGTGGCTGTACGGCGTCAGAGTTTTTGTTTCAGTTTCACCATTACACAATGCTTGAAAGCTGAAGGTAATACATCTCTACAGTCAACTCATCAAAACTGTGATGTATGTAAATGTATGTTTGAGTTAGAGTAATATTTTAACATGTAGGTGGATCATTATTTACACGTTAAGCTAGAGAAATGGCAAAAGATGGTGCTAACAACAGACCAGACACTGAACAACCATCAACTTCAACAATACATATCCAACAGATCGTACGTAACACAAGTGCACACAGCGATACCCCTATAGATAATACTCACAATACAGCGAAAAGATCCCACATGTTGGCAACAGGGTCAACCCATCATGAGGTAAAAAACTGTGAATCTGTTAATCTACAGATTACACATGAGCAAATTAATACATTGTTGCACAGCGATACAGACATTAATCCACAGATGCGAGGTTTGTTAACCGAGAATTATAGCCCACATTTTTTGGACGCTCTAGTTGACTCTCCTCCGAGCTCTCTGACACATACTTATTACAACAACCCGGTTGATTTTTAAAGGTTCAGATCTTTAACACAGACCAGGTGATGGTGATATTAGAGTGACACAACGTAACCAATTTGACAATGTGGAATTACGACAGTCTGTAAATTTCCAAATTATGGGCAAAGTTGATGATTTTGGTGTGTTTTATGCATGCATTATGGAAGGTATGGATACTTGTTAGAGCTTCAGACTTTGTACAAGGTCCAGCTGATCGCCTACAGATAGAACTGTTTGGTGAATCTCTGATCTCCTTGGTACATGTGACCATGAGAGCTGATGAATATAATGAACACATGTTTGGTGGGTTACTTGAAAGTGTTATGCAGAGTAATGCAGAGCTTTTGGTTGATGAATCACTAGAGCTAATGGTGCAAATTGTCAACAAGCGTGAGGGTGGGGGGGCGCGACGTAAAGTTCAAACTTGTCTTTCACTGTGCCCGCGATGGGGGTTTTACTAAGTTTCAAAACAGCGAGGACCAACATCCTAGAACTGTCTTTATGTACTTACACGACAACCATTTCTATGGCATCACAAACCTGAAAGGTTTTCTGGGGGTGCCAAATGTCTGTGTGGTGTTATACAGGTTTTAACACCCGCAGTGATCATGGTTGTAAACACAGCTGTAGTGTATGTCTTCATACAGATTGTCATAACCAGCCTCGGAACACAAAGCAGTGCCCGAATTGTAAGCGGATATGTTATTCCGACTTTTGTTACCGCCATCATAAAGGCTTGAAATTCCACAAAGGTGCAGGTCGTTGGGTTAGCAGGTGTGACCAGAAGAAATACTGCGTTGATTGTGGTTATCAATATAGCATTAGTATTACCAACTATAAAGCGCACAAGTGCATGGTTAACATTTGTAACGTGGACTGTTGAAATGAATCATCAATGTTTCATAAAACCCTCTAAACCTGAGGACCTCAGTGAGCGCTACATATTTTATGATTTTAGAACAATACCCAATCCTGTGAACTGTATACACACTACAAATTTTGTGTGTGCAATAACCTTTGATAACGAGACGTGGTGTTCGGGCAGAGATGGATGTGTTGCTGCTTTTTTCCAAAAAAAGTTTAGGCAACCAAAATATACTGACTACACCTTTATAGCACACAACTCAAAAGGTTTTGATGGTTACATCTGGATGGAACACCTTGTTGCAAGCTCATGATTTTTACAGACAGCACATTCAATTAGAGATACATTGATAGTCATTGTTTCCTACTGATGAAGTTGGCGGCTTTGCCACGTGCTATGGGTTTTAAGGATTCAAAAAAAGGCTACTTTCCTTACAAGTTTAACATCAAGGAGAATGAGAACTTTGTTGGCACCAATCCAGAACCACATAACTATGGTGTGAATACAATGATGGCTAAAGAAAAAGAAGAGTTTTTGCAATGGTACAAAACGATTTCCACAGACACCTTTGTCATGAAGGATGAAATAAAGGCTTACTGCGTGAATGATGGTCATCTTGAGAGAGGGTTGTATGCGTTACAGACTAGAGTTCCTGGAATGTGGTGGTGTTGACCCCTTCCGATCAATTACAATTGCTTCGGCCTGCGTGAAAGTCTTTTGCAACAGGTTCCTCACCAGGGACACAACTGCATTGGTCCCCTCAGACAACTACAATCGGTGTCAGAAGACATTCTCAAACAGCTCAATCCAGTGCCTGGAATATCTGGCCTCTGATGAGAATATATCGATACAGCATGCCCTGAACCGGGGTGAAATGAAAATCAGGGCATACTATGTTGATGTAGACGCTGAACACGATGGTGTGTGCAAAGCCTATGAATTTCTAGGTTGTTTCTGGCACAAACACCCAAAGTGTCATTGTTCAACAAGCACCAACCCGGTGACAAAGATTTAGTACGGGTTGATGCACCAGCAATGGCTGGCAAAGCTTGAAGCTTTAAAAGAACAACACAATGTACATGTTCAGTACATATGGGAGTGTGAGTGGAATCAGCTTAAAAAGACATCCACAGATGTCCAAGCTTTCTTGAAGACCTTTGACGCTCCAGAGCGCCTTGACCCACGGGATGCTCTTTTCGGTGGTCGTACCAACGCAATTTATTTGAAGTATACGGCTCAAGAAGGGGAGACTATTCAGTATAACGATGTCTGTAGTCTTTCCCCATTCTGCAACAACACACAGACTTATCCGATTGGGCATCCAAACATAATCTTTTGAGATTTCAAACCACTAGACACATACTTTGGTATTGTTAGGGGATTGTTGTGTAGAATATGTGCAGAGTCTGAAAACCAGGTAACTGCTTGTTCATATACTGATTCAGAAAGAGCTTTAACTGGTACCTGGGTTTCTATTGAGCTGGTTAAGGCTGTTGAGAAAGGTTATCGCATTATGAAAATATTCAAAGTCTGGGATTTCACCAGGACATCAGATAATCTTTTGCAGATTACATGAGAACATTCCTGAAGCACAAGCAGGAAGCTAGCGGCTTCCCACCATCAGTGGTTGACGATGATGCTAAAGAACAGTATATTTGTGAATATCATGAAAAGGAGGGCGTGCTGCTTGACAAGGAGAACATTGTTGTAAACAGTGGTAGGCGATCTTTAGCTAAATTGGTAATGAATAGTCTTTGGGGGAAGATGGGTGAGCGGACTAATCTTATGAACACAATGTTAATTACAGATCCGGAATAGTTTAGTCACTATCTTTTCCCCAGTGAAATAGAAGTTAGTCATTTCTCTTTCATCTCAGACATATTTTTATTGCTGCTTTCACAACAGCTTATGCTAAACTCGAGTTGTACTCACTCTTGGAGAAGTTTGATAGACGTGTGCTCCTCACAGACACTGATACAGTGATCTTTGTCACACGCCACATGGATTGGGTGCCCCCTCTAGGCCCGTTCTTGGTGACTTGACCGATGAGTTACCAGATGGTGACAGCATCACGCAATTTGTTAGTGGTGGCCCAAAGACGTATGGTTACAAAACCGTTAAAGGTCTGACCTGTCTCAAAGCAAAAGGCAATCAACTCAACAGCTACAACTCGGGTACTGTAAATTTGGAGACGCTAACAAGACTGGTTGATAACTATGTACGAGGCAATGGTGGTGCTGATGATTATGTCCTTGCTAATGCAGACACAATTTCTAGAGATAAGAGTGTTTACATTGAAAAACAGAGTATTGTCCAAGCACTTCAGAGTTGTATACAACAAGCGTGTACTGTTCCCCGATTACAGCACAAGTTCTTACAGGTACTACATCACATTCTAGGATGGATATTGACCGTAGTGGATTTGACCCACGACTACAACACCCATTCAGCTGTGTCATTAGTGGACCCAGTAACTCGGGTAGAACGTATTTTGTGAAGATGTTGTTGGATAATGCTGATGTTGTTTTCTTCAAAGAATTTCAGAATATAGTCTGGGTTTATTTGTGTTGGCAACCGTTGTATGATGAAATGCTGAAGTTGAGAGAAATTACTTTTATAGAAGGTTTACCAGCATCGTTGTGTGATGACAATCTGTTACCGATTCAGAAAACAACCTTTTAATCATTGACGATTTAATGAAAAGTGCATCAGAGAGTTTGGAGATGGAGAGAGTTTTCACACAATATTCACACCACCGTAACCTGAGTGCCACCTACCTTGTCCAAAACATGTTTGTTAAAGGCAAATCTAGTAGAACTATTAACTTGAACACAAATTATCTCATCTTGTTTAAAAACCCACGTGACAATCAGCAGATTAGTATTTTAGGAAGACAAATATACCCCGGCC
This sequence comes from Esox masquinongy, assembly GCA_016801175.1. NCBI lineage: Eukaryota > Metazoa > Chordata > Actinopteri > Esociformes > Esocidae > Esox > Esox masquinongy. The sequence continues at coordinate 3,914 of JACXGI010013512.1, read as the reverse complement.
TTTCTCGGTTCTTCATGGAGCGTTTTAAAGATGCAACACACCCACCCTTTGGTTATTTACTTATAGACTTTAAGGCTACAACACCAGAAGACTACCATCTGAGAACAGGATTGTTTTCCAGGGATTGGCCTGTTGTGTACATTCCTAAGAAAGTTTGATCATACCTAAACGCATTCGTAGAAATCTATCACTTTTGAAGAGGCTGTTTAAGGCACCATTGAGTCAATGAAAAGTTATTTCAGAAACCGCTTGCACAGACCTCATTCTATCACTTTGTGAAATTGCTTTTAATCTAAGGCGCAGTAATATACCCTTGACAGAATTGCAGCTGTGTAAAGTGAAAAGAGAAAAATCCAACATGTACATGACATGTCTAGAAAGAACATTTCAGTTGCAATGAAAAGAAAAACCATCAACCAATCTGGAGGTTTTCTACTACCGTTACTAAGCGTAGCAGTTCCATTCCTAACCAGTCTAATTGCATCGAGACACAGTGAAACAACATGGATCATGCTCAGAAAATGTTTCTGGTGCCGCAACATCAGTTAGAAAAACTGTGAGAATCCAAAACGACTAGCACCAATGTAAGACAATCTGTTGAAAATGATTTTGACTCATCGATACGCAATATACTGATGAAGACTCATATGGATTTACATGAAAAAGCTAAAAGATACTCTGCAATTTTACAAAGATTCTTGGCTGTTGGACTGGGTGAGCTTGACACAAATATACTGACTTGAAGTCTACCCGGGTCTGAGACTGAGGCTGATGACTGAGACTAATCAAACTGCTGATCGAAATGTTAACATTGTTGATGAAATTTTGGACAATGTGCTTGTGAGGAGTAAGAAGAATGTTGAATATATTCTAAATAGAATGCTCAAGTCTAAAGATTTGACTTCATGGACTTCAAACTGTGAATTAATTTTCAAAGGAGAGATAATCAAGTGTTCGCACCTGTTGGATCTAGTTAAAAGTGTGACACCAACCAACAAAATTGCTGATGCTAGAAGGCCTTTGGGGTCGGGGGAGTTCTTAGAGGCCATGGCATGTCTCACCATGCCTTTTACAACTATTCCAAATGAGCTTGTAAGGCATAAAATCAATTTGTATAAACAAAAGCCTGGCGACACACTGGATTATTTAGCCACACCCCTGGCACCTACTTCCAGTACCACTCCCCCTGCAACTGGTTATCAATCAACCATCCAAAGCTTTCTTTGTATCCTTTACCACAGACCACACAAAATGGCTTCCATTGTAATGTGTTTTTATTTAATGTTTTTTTTTTTTTTATCATTTGTGATTCATTGTCAAAGTGTATGTTTTTGCCTTGACTCAGGGCTTAAAGTACTCCGGCCAGGTGCCGGATTTCTGGCATATGACTATTTTTAAAAAAAATATAAAAATTAATTAAAACCTCCACATGGGATTTGTTTTGGATCCACTGGATTTAACCAATCATGGTAGTTCCACCTACGAATGGGTATGAGGCCGACCAATGAGTTATAGACAATCAGAGGCAAAGTAGCGCGGGTCTTTGTGGTCTCTGAGTGCGGTGTGGTAACCCGGCAATGCGGCAAAAAAATTGAGGCACTGTTTATTAAACCTGGCGGAAATACAGCTTTAATCGAGAAAGGCGTTAAAAACAAATGGTGCTGGGCATGGATAGAGGAAAACGTTGGAGATAGAAAGCCATTCAGCACTTGGTGCCACAAGCTGAGGGAGCCGGGTGATTGCATCTGCAGCGTGTTCGAAAAAGATTCTGTACGGCAGCAGCGGTAAGAAAGTGCTTGCTCGTCATGACTTAGATGCTGGTCACAAAGCCTTGTTCCGTGCACTCTGTCATATGAGTACGTTACCGGGAATGATGGCTACCGCTGCCACCGCGCCTTCAATGACCGACCGTGTGTGTGACCAAACAATACGTGTGCACGTTCATAGCGGAACACAATTTGTCTTTCACAATGGCCCAGCCACTGGTCGATCTTTGTAAAAAGCTATCTGAAGACAAAACTGCGCTGACAAATCTGTCTGTTTCAAATCAGCATGGCAGTTATTTATACACACATGGCCTCGTCCCAGAGTTTAGACCATGTCTATCTGAAAAGTTAAAAAATGCAAAGTTTTAAATTAATATAGACGGAGCAACAAATCTCAACATGGACAAAATCATGAATGTACTTGTTCGCTTTTTTGATGATGACCTGGCCAAAGTGACAACACAACATCTGGCGAGCAGGAAAGGAAATATCGCCAATGCCACAGCCCTTATGCATGAGCTTAAAGATATCCTGCAGTCTAATGGACTTGACTGGGCATCCGTCATCAGTATTCTCCTGGACAGCTGTGCAGTGATGAGAGGCAAGAAGACTGGAGTGGAGACACAAGCAAGGAACGAGAACCCTAACCTGCTCAACATATGTGGAGATACTGTTCACATGGTTTCCAATGCCACTAAGGCACTCATGAGCCCGTTTTCCTCAGAGGTTGAATGATTCTGCAGTGTTGTCTATTGTGACATAGAAAAGTCACCTAAACAGAAGCAGATTTTTGCTGAGTTCCAGTCTCTTCTTCATCTACCAGTCAAGAGCTTGATTAGGCCCATCAGCAACTGCTTTCCTCAGATACTGGAGGTGTGTAACAGGTTGCATGAGCTCATGGATGCAGTGGTGGTGCATTACTACCATGTGTTGGATCCAAATGAAGAAAATAAATACAGGTAATGCAAATTATGTAAGTGTTTAATTAAAATATCACTATGTGAATAATATGCAATGTTTTGCCTCTATTAATCAGCATTTAATGCAAATTATTGTGTTGCAAGTTAATTATATAGACTAGAGTAATGTGCTGTCTGTTAATCAACAGTTTAGATTTTTCTTTCAGTTATAGTTGATTAATGAGTTTTTCATTAGTAATGAACAGTGCTCTTCTCAGAGTTTGACAGGTTGACAGCCTTGATCGACATGTTCAGAGGTATCTATCATGAGTACTATGGAGCCGATTCCGTTAATTCGAAAAAAAAATTAAATTGAAAAATCAAGTTTTGAATTGAAAATAATAATAAGTGCAGTAGAAAAATATTCAGTTTACATATAATTTCAGTTTAACTCTGGAATTCTTTTGGATGTATTATTAGTTTTAATTTCTCACTTCCATATATAAAAAATAGCTATTTTAGGCCTACCCGCGCCCTCGAACCAACAGGTGGTCCTGGTGGATCAGACACTGTCGCGGATAATACGCTGTGTTCACAGTGCAATGTGAAAGTGGGAAACATCAAACTTTGGAGTATGACTGTTGAAATGCACAAAATGGCAAAGTTTATTGTGCTTATACTGTGATTGGTGCCTAATGGGCCTGAAACAGCTTGCTAAACAGCCTGCTTCATTTGTTCCACTGCCAATCAAAGGAATTTGGTGAATAGAAAGTGTTGGGTTGAAAAAAATAGTTTCAATGTGAAAACAAAATCTGGACCTGAAAAAAAGACCTAAAATATGAAAATATATATGGAAATGAAAACTAATAATTTATTCAAAAGAACTCAGTTTAATTGAAATTATTTTTAAACTGAATATTTTACCCCTGCACTTCTTATTATTTTGAACACATTGTATTTTTCAACATTGTTGTATTATTTTTTTGTTGTATTATTTTTTGAATTAACAAAATGGCCCAGAGCCCAGAATCGACTCCATGGCATACAGGCTAACTCGTGGTAAAAACTGTAAATGTAGTTAGAGTCGATTACAATAATGTCAGGGGCAATTTATACACACCCCTAACAGATTTTTGCCGGCCCGCGTAAGCAGAGCCGGCCAAGAAGAGCGAATGTCTCTTACTGTGTGTGTGTGTGTGTGTGTGTGTGTGTGTGTGTGTGTGTGTGTGTGTGTGTGTGTGTGTGTGTG
>JACXGI010013511.1:0-20666 GCA_016801175.1 Esox masquinongy | reverse complement strand
ATGCTTCCGACCTGGACTAAGTTTAAATAGACTCTGGACTCAGCCCACGTGCACTTATTAATTATTACAATTGTACTCTTAATATGTTCACCCGGTACAGCCAGAAGAGGACTGGTCACCCCTCTGAGCCTGGGTCCTCTCTAGGTTTCTTCCTAAATTTCGGCCTTCTTAGGGAGTTTTTCCTAGCCACTGAAATTCAGCACTACTGTTGTTTGCTCCTTGGGGTTTTAAGGCCGGGTGTTTTGTAAAAGCACTTTGTGACAACTGCTGATGTAAAAAGGGCTTTATGAATAAATTTGATTGATTGATCATCTGGACAAAAGGAACACATATGTGAGAATGCTGTTCATTGACTGTAGCTCAGCCTATAACACCATTGTGCCCCAGAAGCTGGCAGTTAAGCTCAGGGATCTGGGTCTCGACCCCACTATGTGCAGATGGATCCTGAACTTCCTTACGGGCTGACCCCAGGTGGTGAGGATGGACAACACCACCTCCTCCTCACTGACTCTCAGTACTGTTTCCCCCCAGGGCTGTGTGTTGAGCCCGCTCCTGTACTCTCTCTTCACACACGACTGCCTGGCAACTCACGTGTCCAACACCATCATTAAGTTTGCTGACAACTCCACCATCATAGGCCTGATCTCTGAAAACGAGTCAGCCTATAGAGACGAGGTAAGGTCATGTGATGTGATGTCACGATAACAACCTCCAGCTCAATATCAGCAAAATGAAGGAGATGATTGTTGATCACAGGAAGCAGCGGCAGGGAGACCACGCCCCCATACACATCAATGGGTCTGCAGTAGAGAGTTCACAAAATCAGGTTCCTCTGGGTCAACATCAGCAATGACTTGACCTGGTCTCATCACTAGGCCAGGAAACGGCTCTTCTTCCTACGCCGATTAAGGAGATTTGGATTCCAGGATACTCACCAACTTCTACAGATGCACTATCGAGAGTATCCTGACCGGCTGTGTCACCGCCTGGTATGGCAGCTGCACCGCCCTCGACCGCAAAGCACTTCAGAGGGTGATTAAAACAGCAGAGCGCATCACAAGGTCTGACCTGCCATCCCTGCAAGATCTCTCCACAGAGAGGTGTAGGAGGAGGAGCAAACGGATCATTACAGATCCCACCCACCCATGCCACGGACTGTTTACCAAGCTGCCTTCAGGCAGAAGGTACAGGAGTATTCAATCCAAAACAAATAGGCAACGGGACAGCTTTTTTCCACAGGCTGTAAGATTGCTCAACTCGGGAACCCCTCTTCCCTTCCATCCATAGTCCATGCACACCTGTCACTTTATATCATGCACACCTGTCACCTTTACATTGTACTATGGTTGTATAGTTGTATAGTTATTATTATTGATGTGTGTTTTTGTAGTGTTCTTACTGATTGTGTTATCTTCTTATTTATTTAAATTATAATTACTGTTACTTTTTAACTTTTATCTGCTCTGTCTGGAGTAGGAAAACCAAGCATTACATTGCCGTAACTTGTTATTGCAAATGACAAATAAACCTTTGAACTTGAACTGAGTTCTGATTGGTCTGCCAAGTCACTGACTGCTGTCATAACACCCATACTTGTTTAATAGTATTGCAACCCCGGGTTTTTCAAAAAAAGTGAACCACATCGCTGCCCTGAATTTAGCTGGTGCTATCAACAAATCTCAAATTGTGAGCTACTACTTTCTGGAATACAATGATGCCATGACTCAGAAGATCAATCGGACAACGATGAGGGAACCCATTCCCAGACTTTGATACTGTTCAAAACGTTCAGGCAAAATTGAGGCATTTCATTGTAGTACCAATGGTGGAAAGAAAAAGCTGGCTTATCTCCTATAAAACAACTGTCCACGGATTACATTTACAAGAAAAGGACAACCATGGTAGTTATGATAGAGACAATGAAAGATGCATAGATTCTTGGAGTACTGAATGCCTTGAGTGTGAATGGTAGTGAAAAGATGCTTTGTAAACAAGGTCAACAGACTAAATGCAAACAACAAAGGACTTTGTATGTAATCAGAGGATATTCAGTCTGCCGCGAAACATTCCTATATGTATACGGGTACGTCAAATGTTAGCTAACTAGCTACAGATAATTCATTTTCAAAAAGTTGTCAAAGTCGTTGGTATTGCTAGTTATCTAGCTATAGCTACTGACGTTACTGTTAACGTTAGCTAGCTAGATAACAACATTAACGTACCAGCTAGCTAACATTTCCTGGTTTCTAGCTTGTTCGTTGGGTAGCTAGAATTTCTAAGTCACTTAGTTTGATAATAAGCTATGTGATTGACCGGTAATTCATCCAGGTGTGAGTGATTATGCCTAATCTATAACGGTTCAGTGGCTGTCCACCTGCACTCAAACTATCTGCACTTACATTGCTGCTACTATTTTATGAATCCTGCTGCTAAGCTACTTTACCTTTCATTGTACTGTTTATACCTGATGTATCAAGTCCACGTGATTTATTTTTATTTTATTTGGTTTGATATAGTATGCGTTTATTAGAGACCAACCAGACCAGTTTAGCACAAGGCCAGAGTGTCTCCATTTGAATACTTAAATAGCTGGGTGGGGTTAAGGCCGAAGAGGGTGTGAACTATGCTGAATGGGTGTAAACAAAGGCCAGCTCTCTGGCAAGTGTGAATCTTTCGAGCCTCTTTTCCCAGAAATAAGTAGAGCAGATTATCAATTTTTAAAGCAGCATATCTTTCCCATAACTTTGTCAAACAGTATTATATTATATACCATTACAAAGCTCTGAATCTGGACCTTTATAAAATAAAACAAAAAGTCAAACTCAAATTTTGTGATAGGACCCTGTTCAGGAATTCTGTCACATATAGTGTGATCCGGAAGAATATGTTGAACAATGACATCTACGTTGTCAATAATACAATGCTTCACATCTTGCCCTCAATGTATATATCTGACAGTCTCATTATGTTAGTGTACCCCAACTGATCATTTTCCTATACTCACCATATTGGAGGACCCCGTCCATTGTTGCTATGCAACTATATTTTTATATATATTTATCACTAAGGTTACGTTCCCTTGCACTCATTACCTAGCTGTCCCCCAGTAACCTTCTAATTGGTAAACCTTTCAAACCACTCTCTCAGACCCCTCACTACAGCTGTACTGAACTATTTGTTTCAATTTGTGATTTATTTTAGCCTGCAACACTTTACTCTCCCATGTGTTAAATAATATATCACTGTATCTGCAAACAAGCAATTTCCAGGGATATTTTTGTATCTTTAGAGGCGCTGCACCTAGGTAGCCGATCTCAAATACAGCTCCGGAAAAAATTAAGAGACCACTGCACCTTTTTCTTTCCTTTCCAAAAAAGTTGAAAAGGAAGGTTTTGAGTGAGACCACTGCATATTGAACGCTTTTGTTCCTCACTTAAAACTTTCCTTTTCAACTTTTTTGGAAAGGAAAGAAAAAGGTGCAGTGGTCTCTTATTTTTTTCCCAGAGCTGTTTATACATCTGCAGTGTACAAACCTAAGATGATGGTGACTTACATTGACACTAACACGTTCCATAAAAATATAGCCAGAATCAAGGGCTTGGTGTCCCAAAAAGACCAACAGAAGCTCATCCATGCTTTTATCTCTAGTAGGGTTGACTACTGTAATGGCCTCTTAACTGGACTCCCCAAAAAGACTGTAAAACAGCTGCAGCTCATTCAGAATGCTGCTGCTAGAATGTTAACCATGACCAAGAAAACAGAGCACATCACACTGACTTCCAGTCAGTTAGAGAATCTATTTTAATGTGGTGCTTTTAGTCTATGAATCACTGAATAATTTTGTTTTTTTATTATGATGTTTTATTGTATTTTTATATTTCTCTTTTTCTTTGTTTTTATTCTATGTTTAATTCAGTTATGTTTTTATTTCAATTTTATTCTATTTCTAGTTTTCTATGAAAAATATTTACCAAACAATATTTTTTCTGTAATGCAAGTTCTGGTGTTATCAGAGAAATAACCTCTGTGTAAATGTAACAATCTGCTGATGACGCATAATGCAAGTTCTTGTGCTGCTGTTTAGACATTGATGCAGGGTATTATCTCACAAAAGGACTGATGAGTTTATCTAAGCGCTGAAGTGCGAGGATTGAGATACCGGGGTGGTGCAGTAAACAGTTTTGGGAACTGTAATTCATCGAGGATGAATATAAAATGCATGTACAAACATGGCATGACAGCTGGGAAAGACATCGATGCAGAGATCTCACGAAGGGACTGACGGATTCATCCTAGCGCTGGAGTGCAAGGATTGAAATACCGGAGTGGAGAGTCCCCCTGGAGGATGGTTAGAGAATTGTAACAATCTGATTTTTTTCTATTGCATTTTTCTATTTTTCTTTTAATTGTAAAGCACATTGAATTGTTTCTATGTATGAATTGTGCTATATAAATAAACTTGCTTGCTAAAATAACTTGTCATACCCAGACTCCAAGAAGAATCCATGCCTCCAGTTTGATAACGTGCCACCACTATGATACATTTTGTAAATCTTTAATAATGTAACTCACTTTACACAATGGTCATCTAAAGTTATTTTCCGAGGGGTTCAAGGAAGCTTTTTCAAGTGGAAAGGTTTAGCTGGTGTGGCATCTAAAAAAGCTTCTCCCAAGCAGCTTAATTGTCAGGGCACACAGTGGTTCCTGATTTAAATATTGCTATTAAATGCACACAGAGGCATTAGTAGAAATCTAATCCAGCTCAGTTCAAAGTAAATGAGTAATGCATTCAACACCTCAATTGGACTGATGTATATTATTTTAATTATTTCAATGTGTGTCATTATTAATACAAAGCACTTATGTCTTAGACATGCCAAACCAAAGCAATTACATGTTTATCAGTTATCACGGGTTACTGCTTATCTGATTTAATATTGGCCTTTGTGTGTGGGTGTGCTAGTATTTATTTGCACATTTCCATTTCCGTAATCTAAAACCCAATGGTTCTCAGAATTTATAACACGCACTCTCAGCACACAGACAGTGTGCCTGCACACAAAATGCATTTTTGTAGATGTATTTTGTTGTGTCTTTGCAATTTGTACAGATTTTGTCTATCAATTTGTTTTATTTTTTGTTTTCTGAGGACCTAATGTTTTCTGAGCAACTGCTTAGATAGGAGCTAATGGGGATTCAAATAAATTAATATGGTAATTTAAGGCGGTAATAATTGTTCTTAGTCCTGTGACTGGGACCATGGAGGAAAACACAGCTTGTTGCCTTCTCCCATCATATATCGGCCATATCAATCACCATGAAGTTGACATCTTCAGACTTTAAACATTAACCAAGCAGCAGCTGCCTTTATCTCAGAGCTCTGTCAGGAATGTGCACTGGGGGTTGATACAGTGTTAGGACAATGACCCATGCATTATGTGACACAAGAGGGTATCCAAAGTGGCTCTCACTGAACAACAATCTGCCCTGCATCCCTGCCTTCTACAGTTACAGGGGAGTGTCATTCACTTTGTGTTACACTAACCAATCACTGAACTTCCAAACTGGGTTCTCGGTGGAAGGTCGACCAATTACAATTCGACTTCATTAACTGATGACCTTTATGTGTCTCGTCTGGAATTGCCACCATGTCTACTGCCCTTTCCGCAGTAATCAACAGGGACACTCAGGTGAAGTTGTTGCATTTGTCAGTGTCTGCTGGTCGATCACAACAAGACAAGAATCTTGCACTAGAGATACATTGCGGGGCACCAGGCATTCAAGTGCTTGTGTACATATATTTTGCACGAGTTTGTAAAAAGTAGTGTCTGTGCGTTACTGTACACACATAACCAATACATTCTCTTAATGATGTAGCTAGATATAGAACGTTTGAATTAGCCTTACAACCAACAGACGAAAAAGTACTTTTGCTCTCCAAAATGGCTATACAGTATACATCAGCTAGATGTATGACCATAGCTGAATCAGAGACTGTTTATCTCTAACTGAAAAGAGACAGGAATGTCTCCTGTTTGGCAAAACCGACAAACAATCCAATGTTTTCTATGAAAGGCAGGGTTGACAACCATTCCTTCGGTCAATGCTTCTTAATCTGTGAGGCAGTGCCTAATGTGAGATGAAATAGGTGCAGGATCAGTCCATTAAACTGGATTGTCACAGCCCTTTCCACACCTGCCCTCCCCTCCTTATTGATATCAGATGTCCACACTTATTGGTGGTGTGTATTTGTAGCCTATGAAAAATTTATAGAGTGCTGCTGATATCTGATCACAAATTGCCATTGAGCTCTTGATCAAGGCATCTCCCCACCACATAAATGTACTTGTTAGGCTACTGTATGAAACACATTAGTCCCTCCATATGGACAGTTGCTGAGAGTCCAGGTGTTAAATCCAACCATGAACCTACAGTGGATATAAAAAGTCTACACACCCCTGTTAAAATGCCAGGTTCTTGTGACATAAAAGAATGAGACAAAGATAAATCATGTCAGAACTTTTTCCACCTATAATGTGACCTATAATGTGAACAATTCAGTTGAAAAACAAACTGAAATCTTTGAGGGGGAAAAATAAAAAATAAAAAACTCACAATAACCTGGTTGCATAATTGTGCACACCCTTTAACTAATACTTTATAGAAGCACCTTCTGATTTTATTACAGCACTCAGTCTTTTTGGGTAGGAGTCCATTAGCATGGCACATGTCAGATTGCGAGGACATCTGTGCACAGCTCTCTTCAGATCACCCCACAGATGTTCAATTGGATTCAGGTCTGGGCTCTGGCTGGGCCATTCCAAAACGTTAATCTTCTTCTGGTGAAGCCATGCTTTTGTGAATTTGGATGTGTGCTTTGGGTTGTTGTCGTGTTGAAAGGTGAACTTCCTCTTCATCTTCAGCTTTCTAACAGCCAGTGCTTGCCAGAAATTCCTGCAGTTCCTTTAATGTTGCTGTAGGCCTCTTAGAAGCCTCCCTGACCAGATTTCTTCTCGTCTTTTCATCAATTTTGGAGGGACGTCCAGTTCTTGGTAATGTCTCTGTTGTGCTATATTTTCTCCACTTGATGATGACTGTCTTCACTGTGTTCCATGGTATATCTAATGCTTTGGAAATTCTTTTGTACCCTTCTCCTGACTGATATCTTTCAAGAATGAGAGCCCTCTGATGCTTTGGAAGCTCACTGCGGACCATGGCTTTTGCTCTGAGATGCAACTAAGAAAATGTCAGGAAAATCCTACAGCTGAACTTTATTTGTGATTATTCAGAGTCACTTTAAATGATGGCAGGCGTGTAATGATTTCTATTTAACATAAGTTTGAATGTGATTGGTTATTTCTGAACACAGCCATATCCCCAGTTATAAGAGAGTGTGCACACTTATGCAACCAGGTTATTGTAAGGTTTTTATTTTTCATTTTTCCCCCTCGAAGATTTCAGTTTGTTTTTCAATTGAATTGTTAGCATTATATGTCACATTAAAAGTGGAAAAAGGTCTGACATCATTTATCTTTGTCTCATTCTTTTACATCACAAACACCTGGCATTTTCACAGGGGTGTGTAGAGTTTTTATATCCATTGTAAGCTTTTCAACGAATTGTCCTGTAAATTATGTTTAGGCTTCAATGTTGTTAGTGTGAGCAATAGCCGTTGGATCAATTGGCAAACTTAAACAATCAACCACTACACCCTCCACCGTATGTCTGCAGGTGTTCTGTGTCCCCATATGCTGTGGCATTTAGCTACCTAGCTACTTTTCTCAAACATGGACATTTCAGAAGAACTATTTGATGCAGCTTTGTTACATGTGTGCGAACTGCAATAAAAGACATACAGAGGATTTGTTCAAAAGACGTGTTTGCTTATGGTAAAAGTCTTATCTACCAGGCATGGCCAACTTTGTGCTCCGTGTTCGCAAAAGACTACCACCATCAATGGCCAGAGAATCCAATTTTACTGGTCTTGTGTCCATTACTGTTGATCAAGCTAAGATGTTGCAAAACAAAAGAATACCTGCCAGGATTGCCTGCAGGGACGACAGCCATTACATTAAGATAGCCAAAAGAGAATACAGCAGTGTTTTGTATTGCCCGAGACGATTTTTGGCATTGAGCAATGCAGAAGCCAATTGCAGAGCCCTGTTTTGCAAACATACAATGGAATAACGGGATGAAATTCACTATGGGCGAATAGTTAGTTTTGTTAATACCGCAATTCCCCATTTATAACCCACACCGTGTATAAACCTAACCATTAATTTTTGTAGCTTTGTGTGTATACAAACCCAAGTTTTAACCGCACCCATATATAAACCGCATATCCCCGGAGAATTATGACTCGTACATACATTGTACATTAATATTAAACATCTGCCATAGGGCGCTACCAAAAATAATTTGTTGAAGAATAAGATGTTTTTGAAAACCCTGTAACGCCAACTGTATCATATTTGCTACATGAGTTTCTGAGACCTCTACGTAGTCATGCATTCATCTGTGAAAAGATTTGGAAAACAGTTTTAAAAATGTAAATTTGTGTATTAGCTGCACCCATGTATTAACCGCTGTGGTTGAAAATATTTTCAAAGTCTGTTTATAAGCCACGGTTTATAAACAGGAAATTACGGTATTAAGTTTCCTAGTTGTCACAAGCATAGTATACCTTGTATGTTTAGTTTGCAATTATGTTATCTTTACCCTAAAGCAGCCAGTAGACTAAGGTAAATCATGATTACTTCTTGATTTTCTGATCATACATACAGTGGTCAAACTAAGGAGGTGTTGATTTGGCCATTCAGATTGTTTGTCAGTATCCACTTGAATACCGGTCTATTTTTGGAGTACTACTTCCTTTTGGAGCCATGCCCCACACTGTTATTTTTCGCTAAAATTAAATGATGACAAAACATTAGGTCCCTACGACTAGGCCAACATTGAAGGGAAGCTGTAAAAGGCTTATCTACATTATGTGCAATAGCCTGGGGCCAAGGATACCTGTTAGCTAGCAACTACTAACTTAGCATCAGTAGCTAGCAACATGCTGGAGGATATTTAACTTTGTGTGTTCTACATTAGATTACAGCATCCCTTTTATGTCTCATTAAGCAGCTATAACTGTCTTTTCATGACATTGTTACACTTAATCAATACTGACCAATGGTAAGCATAAATCCTTACCTGAATGTGACAATGGTATGACTTAAGCATGCTAATCAAGGAATAGCAACAATAATTACACTGTTTGAAGATTTATTGTTTTAAATTTGACTATTTTAGACTGTTTGGCAATTTACCTAATGGTCCTACAGACAATGCCACAACGCTAGGTGACATTACTCAATCCATGAACAGACCATGGTAACTACTCCATTCTCTCAGAATTTCTATTTACAGCAATGGCAAAATAAAATGTACATGCCCACAAGAATGGAATAAATATTTGTTGGTATAGAAGGTGACCATATATAAACATATATTCTGAATTCATATGTGAAAGCAATATCAGTCTTTAAAGTTTTCTGTGGCCAGGGGTGGATAGTGTATTGAAAATCTGTAAAAGTAATCCTCTTCAGAAAGTATTTGAGGTAAAGCACATGCGGTTAAAAACAACTTAATGGGATAGTTCATCCTAGATTCATATTTGGGTGAAATAACACTTACCTTGAGTTGTTCTTGAAGGCCCATGGAGTCACTTTACACCACAAGTCATTATTCAACACTGTCCCAGCCTGGAATTAACATTATTAGCATTGTCCAAATTCATGAATTGAAACTGTGCGTCCCGAGCAACAAAAGCTGCATTGTAAGCGTAGACCTACCCAAAAACACTTCCAACTAAGACTAGTGGTGTTGATTTCCTCAGAGAACCTGTCAATGTTGTATTCCTCAAAATAATGTTTTCATTGTTGCTATATAAATCACATTTTAATCTGAACTGATACTTCCTATATTTACCGGTCAGATTTGTTCACAATGGTATCCATTTTTAAAGTTCGAAGTAACAATCATTAACAACCCAGAACAACCACTTAGCATTTGCTAGCTACCGATGACGTTGTTGCAGAATAACAGAAGCTGTGTGTGGTGGCTACAGAAAATTGCTTGTATAGTGCCAGTTTAATGGCCTAATAGATTGATTAGAAAGCATAAAGCAAGTAAATCAGAAAACACAAATAATCAAATACCCAATACATTGTTGCATCCATCGTTGCGGCACCAGTAACCAATGGAAGACCATCATCAGACTACAAATACCACTAGATTATCTGAGAATAAGAGTTTATATCTACCACTGAGACTGCTTGCTAATCTTTCTCCAGTAACATGAGGGCAGCTGAGCGAGGCTTGGCACCAGCATGAAGGCACATGCACAGGTAAGGCTCAAAGTGTGCAGAGCACATGCCCCTTTGCTATCTAGTGCCCTTTCCAGTTGACATGTGTCCATCTGTCTCCGTGACGTGCATCACTCACATTGTCCGTCTGTGTGAGCCAACAACTCTGCCCACTTTTTCAGTTTCAGCACATGCCCCTCGGAAGGTCTGTGCATGATACTGCCAGCATAGATGTTGCAACAGAGAGCTATAAATTTCTAGTTTTTATTCTAGGCTTTCCATTTCAATTTGGCTCAGAGTCTTTCACATGCCTCCTGGCAAACTCTAGTCGTAATTTGAAATTTTCTTTTTGCCACTATCCCATAAAGACCACTTTTGGGAAGCACCCAGGCCATTGTTGCAGTATGCACAGTGTCTTTTAACTCAGCCATGGAAGACTGAGCTAAAAGAGATGCCCTAGGCCTCTTAGTAGCATCTCTGACTAATGTCCTTCTCGCCCTGTTCTAGACAGTATATTTTCTCAATTTCTTGATAATTGACTCTGGTGGATATTCAATGCCTTGGAATGGTTCTTACTTCCTACACCTGATTGGTGCTTTTGAAGAACCTTATTTTGGATTTGCTTTTAATGTTCCTTTGTCTTCATGATGTTGTTTTTGTTAGGAATTGTGGGACCTCCCAGCGACAGGTGTATTTATCCTGAAGTCATGTTAAACACCATAATTGCATACAGGTGGACTCTATTCAACTAATTATGTGACTTCTAAAGACAAATGGTTGCACCACAACACATTCAGGTATGTCAGAGCAAAGCGGGGAATACTTATGCAATTATTTCATTGCAATTTTTTGTGATTCATTTAGAACAATTTCCTGATTTTACTTTTTGCTTTGTCATGATGGACTTTGTGTTGATCAGTGGCAAAAATGCCTGATTAAATCAATTGTGATTTCATTTTGTCACAATTAAATGTGGAAAAGTCCAAGGGGTGAATTCTTTTGAGAGGCAGTGTATATGTTCAAACTCCATATATACAAGTGTCTTCTCATGTACTGTCAGTTTGATATGTTTAATTTCTGATCCAGGAAGAGAGCTTGATAAAAGTCATGTCTGTAGCTTGTGTTGTTTGTGGAAAGCCTTTTTATTTAACCTTCAATTATGTCATCCTTGGCATTTTATGGCCAGACAGTGACATCTTCAGCAAATTGAAAGAAATAACAGCCAAAATGTAGTGTTAGAGAAAAGTGCTATTGAGGATTATATTATGAATCCTAAATTAGTTTTATTGCTGTATTCTGTTATTCGGTTTTATGATACTTTTTTTTGTCACCTTTAACATGTATTACTGCAGAAAATAGCAATATGACATAGAATATAAATATACATGTTGTAATATAGTTGCTTACCAATAGCTAACTAATGGCTAACAAACAACATTACCAACATACAACATATGTTTTCTGTTGGGTGGATTTACAGTACTATTCAAAATATAGGAAATATTTGACAACCCACAACATTTTCCTAGACTGCACCATAATTTGTCGTATGCTGCAAAATGTTATTTACATATACACACATATATACACATACAGCTCTGGAAACAATTAAGAGACCACTGCAAAATTATCAGTTTCTCTGGTGTTACTATTCATAGGTATGTGTTTGAGTAAAATTAACATTTTTGTTTTATTCTATAAACTACTGACAACATTACTCCCAAATTCCAAATAAAAATATTGTCATTTAGAGTATTTATTTGTAGAAAACAACAACCGGTCAAAATAACCAAAAAAAATATGCATTGTTCTCAGACCTCAAATAATGCAAAGAAAAATTCATATTCATTTTTCAACCACAAAATACTAATGTTTTAACTTAGGAAGATTTCAGAAATCAATATTTGGTGGAATAACCCAGATTTTTAATCACAGCTTTCATGCGTCTTGGCATGTTCTCCACCAGTCTGTCACATTGCTGTTGGGTGACTTTATGCCTGGCACAAAAATTCAAGTAGCTCGGCTTTGTTTGATGGCTTGTGACCATCCGTCTTCCTCTTGATCAAATTCCAGAGGTTTTCAATGGGGTTCAGGTCTGGAGTTTGGGCTGGCCATGACAGGGTCTTGATCTGGTAGTCCTCCATGCCACACAGCCAGGTCAATCAACACCTTGATTGACCTGGCTGTGTGGCATGGAGCATTGTCCTGCTGGAAAAAACAATTCTCAGAGTTGGGGAACATTGTCAGAGCAGAAGGAAGCAGGTGTTCTTCCAGGACAACCTTGTAGTTGGCTTGATTCATGCGTCCTTCACAAAGACAAATCTGCCCGATTCCAGCCTTGCTGAAGCAAACCCAGATCATCACCGATCCTCCACCAAATTTCACAGTGGGTGCGAGACACTGTGGCTTGTAGGCCTCTCCAGGTCTCTAACCATAAGACAACCAGGTCTTGAAAATTTGACTCGTCAGAGAAGATGACCTTACTCCATTCCTCTACGGTCCAATCCTTATGGTCTTTTGCAAACTTCAGCCTGGCTCTTCTTTGCTTCTCATTGATGAAGGGCTTTTTTCAGCCCTGCACCTAGGAGCCTGTTTCGAACCGTCCTCGCCGTGCACTTCACCCCAGCTGCTGTTTGCCATTCTTTTTGTAGGTCACTTGATGTCATCCTACGGTTGTTGAGTGACATTCGAATGAGCTGACGGTCATCTCGGTCAGTGGACAGTCGTTTTCGCCCTCTGCCAGTCTGTAGCTTTGTTGTCCCCAATGTCTGTTGCTTGACCTTGTTCTTATGAACCACCATCTTTGAAATTTTCAGGATGGAAGCAACCTGACACTCACTGTATCCCTCTGCCAGTAAAGCCAGAATTAAACCCTTCTTTTCCTCAATTAAAATTTTCTTTTCAACTCTTTTGTCATGCTGAATAGTTTTTTTTTTTACTCAAATTACCTTTGAGGTACTACTTCCACTGTTTTTGCCACCCTGCTGGTCCTATTGCAAGAGGGTAGTGATTACCACAGCAGCGATTTTTATACTTTTCCTCATTAAATTTGATTTGGTTCAGGTAATCACCTTATCAGTACCTCATTAAGTAAAATGAGGTGTGCCTGTGTTGGAATTTAACAGACACTGGAATGGCTGCCATACATGTAGAGATGCTGATTTAAGAAAATTTAGGAGTGGTTTCTTAACTTTTTCCAGAGCTGTATATGACAGTTTTTCATTACAGTGCAAGTAAAAGCTGCAGTGGGACACTATTGTCTGTCTGGAAATGCTCTGGTAAGAATGACTCATCACTGTGATGACATGATCAAGGGTGCAGTAAGTCTTTCACTGAAACATAAAACACTAGTCTCAATTTTAACTGAATTTGAACCATCCACTCAACCCATCAATTTAACAGTAATAAAGGAGTTTAAAAAAAGCAATGACAAGCTCTTTGTTTTCGGTGACGTACAGCTAATCAGACTGAACCCTGTTCTTTGTGTACAAATTTGTATGTGTTTTTAGGAAAGCATTGAGTTCTTAAGAAAGCATTGAGCAAAGTATATTAGTTAAATTATCTAAAATCCCAGGTCTCAAAGCCCATGTTCTTACTACCAACCTGTAGTAATGCAGTTATTAAAGGATAACTAAAGTTGACCTGGGCCATGGAGAACCTTGGAGGACATATTTTGTTACCCTTTCTCATCATATATCACCCATTTCAGTCCCCATGAAGTTGATATGCTCTGCCTTTAACATTACCCTAAGCAGCAGCTGCCCTTATCTCAGAGCTCTGTCAGGAATGAGCACTGGGGAGATGATACAGAGGTAGGACAATGATCCAGACATTACTCTGGAGGGTATGCTCAAGTGAATTGTTGAAAAGTGATTGTCAGTATTTTCTGGCAGAGCACCATAGGACAACATCTCTCAGTACAGATAGCTTACATGGGAATTCAAAGTGCATATTTTACTGAGTTCTTTGAGTTGTGTATATTTATGTGTAGCTAGGTATCATGCAAATATTACATACAGTGCATTCGGGAAAGTAGTCAGACCCCCCTAACGTTTTCTACATTTGGATACGTTATTTAGTTATTCAAAAATAGATTAAATACATTTTTTCCCTCACCAATCTACACCCAAAACCTCATATTAACCTTTTTCATTGAAATTTTTCATCAATGATTTGTCTGTACTTTGCTCTGTTCATTGCCCAATTGATCCTGACTAGTCGGCCAGTCCCGCTGAAAAACATCCCCAAAACATTATGTTGCCCCCGCCATTCTTCATCGTAGGGAGGGATTGGTATTGGGGAGTTTGTGCAGAGCAAAAAAAGTGTATTGGTAGGAAAAGATAACATGGATCACAGCATAAACACAATAATTATTCCACATTGAACAAGACATAAGGAGACCTGCAAGACCAAACAGGAAATGAAAACAGTTTTAGTCGGTCCTTCAATTGAGACTATTTCTTTGTGAAATGCTTGGATATGTTGGTATGCCAAAAAGTAAGTCAAAAAAAAAACAAGCAAAATTAAGAAAGCTGGTATCACCAACAAAAAGAACTGATTCTATGGATGCCAAAAAGTTAATAATCTACAAAGAGGAGAAAAGATCAAATAACTTAGAATGACTCTGGCCTACTTACTAATAACTGCAACTGCTGATTTTGCCCAGTAGTGTCACAGTACGGTGATGGCAAGTGTCATCGTGCGGTGCGCTCCCAGTTTCCCTTCCCAGCGAATGGGTCCGATTATGCAGGATGGAGGGAGGATGGGTTCGGGTTGGTGTTCCTGGTTGGAGGATCGAATTGGCGTGACAAGGCGTCAGCCTTGAGGTTTTTACTACCGGGAATGTAGGACACAATGAAATGGAACCGGTTGAAAAACAAGGACCAACGGGCCTGA
The DNA here is from genome assembly GCA_016801175.1 of Esox masquinongy. NCBI lineage: Eukaryota > Metazoa > Chordata > Actinopteri > Esociformes > Esocidae > Esox > Esox masquinongy. The sequence goes on along the minus strand of JACXGI010013511.1, from coordinate 5,418 downwards.
CGGGTGTTTAGGCGCTTGGCACTCTGGAGGTACTCTAAGTTACGTTGGTCGGTTAAGACCAAGAAGGGGTGTTGTGCCCCCTCAAGCCAGTGCCGCCACTCCTCCAACACCAATTTCATGGCTAGTAGGTCCCTGTTGCCCACGTCATAATTTTGTTCGGCCGGAGTGAGTTTCTTCGAAAAGAAGGCACAGGGATGGAGCTTGGGTGGCGTGCCCGACCGCTGGGAAAGGACGGCGCCTACCCCCACCTGTGAGACGTCTACCTCTAGGACGAACGGGAGAGAAGGATCAGGTTGACACAGGATGGGGACTGATGTGAAGAGTTTCTTGAGGGTTTCGAATGCCGTAAGGGCTGAGTCTAACCAGCGTAGCGTCCTTGTCTTTTGGCTGGTGAGTGCGGTGAGCGGGGCTGCAGTGGAGCTGTAGTTCCGGATGAATCGCCGGTAGAAATTTGCAAAGCCAAGAAAATGTTGTAGCTCCTTTACTGTCTTTGGCTGAGGCCAGTGGAGCACCGCGGTAACCTTGTCAACATACATGCTAACCCCTCCAGGGGTCAGAACAAAGCCCAGGAAGTTGAAGGTGGTGACATGAAAGGCACTCTTCTCCGCCTTAACATAGAGATGGTGCTCATGTAAGCGCAGTAGTACCTGTCGTACATGGGAGACGTGTTCATCGAAGGAGCAGGAATAGATCAGGATGTCGTTGATGTAGACAATGAGGAACCTGTCGATCATGTCGCGGAACATCTCATTCATGAATGACTGGAAGACGTCTGGGGCATTCGTGAGCCCATAAGGCATCACTAGATATTCGTAGTGCCCTCTGTGGGTGATGAAAGTGGTCTTCCATTCATCTCCCTCACGGATGCGGACAAGGTTGTAGGCACTCCTCAGGTTGAGCTTTGTGTAGATCCGGGCTCTGCCCACCTGTTCCAGGGCAGCTGGTATCAAAGGGAGAGGAAACCGGTATTTAACCGTGATGTGGTTTAGGCCTCTGTAATCGATGCAGGGGCGGAAACCGCCATCTTTCTTCCCCACAAAGAAAAAGCTAGACGCTGCAGGAGAGGTCGACGGATGTATGGAACCCGACTGGCGAGCCTCATCAATGTAGTTGTTCATAGCCTCTGATTCAGGCAGGGAGAGAGGATATATGCGCCCCTTCGGAGGTGACGCACCAGGGAGTAGGTCGATTGCGCAGTCCCAGGGCCGATGGGGAGGCAGAGTGGATGATTTCTCCCTACTGAAGACAGAAAGGTAGAGGTGGTATTCAGGAGGAATGGGAGCGGGCTGAGTGGATGTAGCCTCCTTGACAGAAGTGGCTCGAATGGGCAGGCTGAGGTATTGAGTGGAACAGGCGGGACCCCAGGTAAGCAGCTCCCCTTTCTTCGAGGAAATGAGTGGATCGTGTAGGCAGAGCCAGGGGTGGCCTAGCACCAGGGGCTCCCGAGGAGATGTTATGACGAGGAGTCGGATGGTTTCAAAATGAACATCCCTGGCTTGAAGGAGGAGGTTGGCTGTTTGATGTGTCATGAACCCTGAGCCCAGGGGCTGTCCATCAAGGGAGTTAATCCGGAGAGGAGGGTTGACAGGGATTAGTATGACACCTAGTTGGTCCGCTAGCTGAGAATCAATGAAACTGCCTGCGGCCCCTGAATCCACCAGGCCCTCTACAGAAAGTGTGACGGCCCCAACGGACAGAATGGCTGGTAGGCAGAATTGCCCCTGGGTTATATTTAAAAGGGCGGTCACACCCACCAGAGTAGTAGGTCGACTGGGAGGCTCATCTTGACGTGGAGGTCGACGAGGACAACGGCTGAGAAGGTGAGTGGAGTCCCCGCAATAAAGGCACAGGGCCTCCCGGATGCATCTTTGTTTCTCAGTGGGGCACGGCTGAGCTGGTTGGGTTCAGGACTGACCGAAGGAGCAGGTGGAACGGTGGGTCAAAGTTCGCCGCGGGACTTGGAACTGCCGCTCCTATTGTGATCCCGGATGAGGTTGTCGATGGAGATAGACATACGAATAAACTGGTTAAGGTCAGTAGTATCCCCTCTGCAGGCAATGTCCGTTTGAAGGTCTCAGTTCAGGCCCCTGCGGTAGACGGTGAGTAGAACCGGTTCACTCCATCCGCTTCTAGCGGCCAGGGTGTGAAAGTCGAGTGCGCACTCTGAAGGTGGGCGAGAGCCTTGAGTGATGTCCCAGAGAAGGTCCCCCACCGGTCTACCGGACACCGAGTGGTCAAACACCTCTTTGAAAAGGGCTGTGATCCGAGTCGCCGAGGCCAATTCAGGGGTGTTAGCTGACCAGAGCGAGGCAGCCAAGTCCAGGGCTTTGTCGGTGAGTAGTGAAATGAAGTGCACCTTATCCTTGTCGGAGTGGAAATGGGCAGGGTGGTGGTCAAAATAGAGGTTGCACTGCATAAGGAAGCCCTTGCAGTTTCCTGGGGCTCCATCGTATTTCGAGGGCATGGACACCGAAGGAAGGGAGTGAGAAGGAGAAGTGACAACAGGTGGATGATGAGGTGGTGCCGGCTGGCGCAGGAGATGACAGAGTTCCTCAATCCGTTCCTCTTGCTGCGTAAGGCGCACATGGAGTTCCGCTGGATCCATCCTTCAGGTGAGGTATTATGTAACGATACCAGACGGAGGCTGGTGTTGTGGCTCTAGTTGCGGTGTGCACCGCTTTTATTGATAACAGGGTACAGCTGAAGCGTGGTCAGAAGTACAGGCTGGGGTCATACACAGGAAGGCACAGATACACACTGAGGCACAAGAGGGCTAGGCAGGTCTCCAAATCACAGGCAGGCAGAAGGCCAAAACACAGTAGTCCAACAGACAGGCAAAAGTACAGATAGGGACTAGACTAGGAATCGGAGTCAAAGGTAGATCAAGCAGAAGCAGGTCGGTACACAAAAATCCAAAAACTGTAGAGAATCCGAAAAGGGGTAGTAATGATGCAGCGAACAAACAATCAATACCTCACAATCGGAAGGTTGGGAGTGGATGAACTAAATAGTGGGAAAAAACAAAGGAACAGGTAATTGACACAGGTGATCAGTATTCACCTGATTGTGAGGCGGGAAGTGTAATGCGTTCAAATAGAGTGGAAAGTTGAGGTCTAGGAGGTGCGCCGGTTCCCGGTGAGGAGTGACGTGAACAGGGCACAGACATGACAGTATTCTGATCGTATTATTATTTGTATGCACATTTTCCAACTCCAAACTACATAAACTTGAATGCTCATTGGATTGAATCATTTTCAGGCAATGTGTATCTGTGTAATGAGGGAGGGTGTGGCAACAGTAAATAACACCTTACATCAAGGTGTGCATAATTAGATTAGATTTAACTGACACTGAATTCATAAATTGTAAAATACCTTTCAGACGGATGCAACACTCTTGAAATAGCTAAACTATTGAGGCGTGACAACCGGACTCTTAAACGTTTTGTTGCGAATAGTCAACTGGGGTGCAAAAAATGCATGGAGAAGAAAAGACACAAATTAACTGCAAAAGACTTGACAACAATTAAACGTGAACCTACCAGGAACCCATTATCCTCCAGTGCCACCATATTCCAGAACTGCAACCTACTTGGAGTGTCCAGAAGTACAAGGTGTCAAGTGCTCAGAGACATGGCCAAGGTCAAGAAGGCTGAAAGAAGTCCACCACTGAATAAGATTCACATGTTGAAGCGTATAGATTGGGCAAAGAAATACCTGAAGACAGATTTTTCAAAGGTTTTATGGAAAGATAAAATGAGAGTGAGTCTTGATGGACCAGATGGATGGGCCTGTGGCCATCACTAATGGACACAGGGCACAACTTCGAGTCAGGCGCCAGCAAGGTGGAGGAGGGGTACTGGTACTCCTATCATTAAGGATGAGGTAGTTGGATCTTTTCGGGTTGAAGATGGACTGAAACTCAACTCCCATACCTACTGCCAGTTTCTGGAAGATACTTTCTTCAAGCAGTGGTACAGGAAGAAGTCCTCAGCATTCAAGAAGGCCATGTTCTTTATGCAGGACAATGCTCCATCACATGCATCCAAGTATTCCACTGCTTGGCTAGCAAGCAAGGGCCTCAAAGATGCCCGAATAATGACCTGGCCCCCGTCCTTACCTGACTTAAATCCTATTGAGAACTTGTGGACCCTTCTAAAATGTTAGATTTACAGTCAGGGAAAACAATACACCTCTTTGAACAGCATTTGGGAGGCTGTGGTTGCTGCTTCAGCAAAAGTTCATTGTGAACAGATCAAGAAACTGACAGACTGCATGGATGGAAGGCTCATGGCAGTTATTGAAAAGAAAGGTGGCTATATCGGTCACTGAATATTTATGAAAGGCCAGAAATGTTTTTTAGTTTTAATTTGTTGCACTTACTCTAAAAAATGAGAATAAACAAGTGAGTTGAAGAAATTATTTTTGTAATTTAGTTGCCAAATAATTCTGCAGACTACTTGTTGCCTAATAATTGTGCACACTTATGTATTCCCCTGAGAAAGATCAAAACTAAGTTTTCCTTTATTAAACATTCAGGTTTCAGGTTTAATGATATTTTGGATTGACTGAGAGCATCGTGTTTGTTCAACAATAAAATAAATCGAGGAATACGATTTGCCTAATAATTGTGCACGCAGTGTAATTTGTATCGTATCTACGTATTTATTTCAGTGATCGATGAATAAAGTTCCAACATCGAAAACACAGAACCTGCGACTAAGTATCCTCTCATTACAAAGACAGGAAAGTGGCCTGAAAACCCTCTCCAGCCTGACAAACAGCTGCCTTCTCCAGGGGACTGCTGAACATTCAAAATGTCCCCTTGAGTTTGACCACTCCCCTGCCAACCACACCTATATCCATCCTTAAAGACGTAATGCCTAAAACAACCTGAGATTCTCAATGTGCACTGTTTTTGTGTATTAACATTATTATCCATGGCTTTCCTGTAGTTCACTGGACCTAACTCCACCATCTCAAAGATGGTGCAGTCTGATCCACACTTTCCCTGTAGTGTCAAACTTAACAACAATTGGGCACATTTTGTGACATATTTTCATCACCTGTAGTAGGATCTGCTGATGTCGCTCGATCATGGTGTAGGCTTTCTGGTCAGGATCTAGAGGCTGGCTCAGCAGATGCTCCAAAGGACCTTTAACTTCATTCTATCTTCGGTAGAGTTTTACCTGTGTTGTCATGGTAATCACTGTCAATGCCAAAATGTAATTCACCCAACATAAAAATCCTAGTTCTGGTGAAGGGAGTTGACATAAGATGCCAGCATGGCCTTTATGGTATGGATAAAACTGTCAGATTGGTTTGGGGTGGTAACTGGTTGGTAAGCTTTCCAACAAGCTTCCAAAATGCTTGCAGAACTCATTCAACCACTAACTTGTGAACTGCGGACCCCGGTTAA
>JACXGI010013510.1:0-20673 GCA_016801175.1 Esox masquinongy | reverse complement strand
CTCAACATAGCGTCTCTTTGGATAATCTAATTTGAATTATTAATTTTCCCTAATTTAGGACCAGCCTTGGCTTGGCACATAGGGGTTCGTCAACCACTGCTATTGCAACCCACCAAGGGGAGTAATGTGACCCAATTAGGTTGCGTCACACACCTATCTTATCGCCTGCAAGGGGACTCTAACCACCTCTGCTGGGGGACTCTAACCCCACAGCAGCAGTTGATAACAGGTCGACTAGCCCCCTCACTTTAAGTTCTTATTGTAAGCTCTCAGAAGCGTCGAATTAGTTATTCCCTCACATACCACAGATTTTGGGAACCCCGAATTGGCTATACTATACTGTTTAGGAGTTCTCTTTAATGATCATACTTTGTTATCAAATATTCAGTTTCATCTCTTTTTTTGTTCTTTTAACTTCTTATCGAAGGATTTTCTATATTTTCTTTTAGTATATAAAATTATGACAATGAAACATTAATACAACATGTACCATCAATAATCAACTGTTATTTTATATGTAACAAATTGGACTTCGTCACTCCCGGCTCCGGTGTAAATAATTCAACTCTCAAAACAGACTGATATGAACTATTGCGAATTTAGTCAAGTAGGTTTCGCTTACCTATTTATGATGCCTGGCAGTTCAGTCAGCTGGAGAGAGTTGAAAAGCAAACACCGTCGTCGTGAAGATATTGAAGTCCCATCTGGGGTGCCAAATTGTGGAAGATGTAAAATGTTCGCGATTTATTACAAACAAAAACTTTTCAGAGTCTGGTATAACAGTTGATTATTTCAAGTTTAATTACGTGGATCCATGGGAACAATCGTTTTCACAAAACAGAGTATAAGTACAGAGACCAACAGAGTAATGTCACAACAATTGTTCTCCTCATACATTATTGCTTTCACCTCTTTATAGCCCTCCTTGTCAGCCCCCAAAAATATTATCTCTAATGCTATAAGATACATACAAAAACAAGTCGTCATACTAATTGGAAAACAAGATAGAACCCTACATTGTCATGGCAACCATAGTTCTAGGTCAGAGTTAACAGACCTCCTGATCTGAGCTACCCCCAGTCCCTGTCCTATACAAACGGAAGAATACAGAGGAGACACAGGCAACTTCACCTTGGAGCCAACTGAGCAGGGTCGTAGATAAGACAGGTTTGAGGCCTGGCGCCTTCGGTTGTGGCTATAATCACTTCTAAGAACAGGGCATGCTGACCTAGGTCTTCTTCTATACGTGGCAACCATGAACAGTCTAAAGCAATTTAAGGCCTAATCTAAAACAGCCCATTTACTACAGTTAATTTGCAGAATATGGGTAGAATAAGAATAAGGTAATAAATTAATCTTTAACAGTTTAGATATGATCAAACTTTCTTAGGAATGTACAGAACAGGCCAATCCCCGGAAAACGATCCTGTTCTCAGACGATAGACTTCTGGTATTGTAGCCTTAAAGTCTATAAGTAAATAACCAAAGGGTGGGTGTGTTGCATCTTTAAAACTCTCCATGAAGAACCGAGAAAGGCCGGGGTATATTTGTCTTCCTAAAATACTAATCTGCTGATTGTCACTGGGTTTTTAAACAAGATGAGATCATTTGTGTTCAAGTTAATAGTTCTACTAGATTTGCCTTTAACAAACATGTTTTGGACAAGGTAAATTGCACTCAGGTTATGGTGGTGTGAATATTGTGAGAAAGCTCTCTCCATCTCCAAACTCTCTGATGCACTTTTCATTAAATCGTCAATAATTAAAAGGTTGTTTTTCTGAATCGGTAACAGATTGTCATCACATGCTGGTAAACCTTCTATAAAAGTAATTTCTCTCAACTTCAGCATTTCATCATAGACTTTATACTGAATTTCTTTGGATACACAACATCAGTATTATCCAAAAACATCTCCACTAATGACACAGCTTAATGGGTTTTGTAGTCGTGGGTCAAATCTGCTACTGTCACTATCCATCCTAGAATGTGATTTAGTACCCGCTTTGATACAGGTCAGACCTTTAACAGTTTTGTAACCTTATGTCTTTGGGCCACCACTAACAAATTGCGCAATGCTGTCACCATCTGATAACTCATCAGTCAAGTCACCCAAGAACGGGACTAGAGGGGGCACCCAATCCCCGTGGCGTGTGACAAAGATCACTGAGTCAGTGTCTGTGTAGAGCACCCGTCTATCCAACTTCACCAAGAGTGAATACAACTCGAGTCTAGAATATGCTGCTGTGAAAGCAGCAATAAAAATATTGCCGTTACATGGTTTGATTGGTGTCTGTTTTGTGTAATGCCACTGTACCATCGCAACTGTGTCTGAGATGAAAGAGAAATGACTAACTTCTATTTCAATGGAGAAAAGTTAGTGGCTTAACTCTTCCGGATCTGTAATTAACATTGTGTTCACAAGGTTAGTCAAGCTTACCCATCTTCCCCAAAAGACTATTCATTGCCAATTTAGCCAAAGATCGCCTAGCACTGTTTACAATAATGTTCTCCTTGTCAAGCTGCACACCCTCCGTTTCATGATTTTCATAAATATACTGTTCTTTAGCATAATCGTCAACCACTGATGGAGGGAAGCCGCTAGCTTCCTGCTTGTGCTTCAGGAATGTTTTCATGTAATCTGCAAAAAGATTATCTGATGTCCTGGTGAAATCCCAGACTTTGAATATTTTCACAATGCGATAACCTTTCTCAACAGCCTTAACCAGCTCAGTAGAAACCCAGGTACCAGTTAAAGCTATTTGTGAATCAGTATGTGAACAATCAGTCACCCGGTTTTCAGACTCTGCACATAATCTACACAAGGGAAAGAACATCTTACCACTGACCCTGTGCGGTAAAACGGGGTGATTAAGGCCTTTCGGCGGACACACGGTAGCCCTAACAATACCAAAGTATGTGTCTAGTGGTTTGAAATCTCGAAAGATTATGTTTGGATCCCCAATCTGATAAGTCTTTGTCTTGTTGCAGAATGGGTAAAGACTACAAAGGTCGTTATACTGAATAGTCTCCCCTTCTTGTGCCGAAACTTCAAATGAATTGCGTTGGTACGACCACCGAAAAGAGCATCCCGTGGGTCAAGGCACTCTGGAGCGTCAAAGGTCTTCAAGAAAGCTTGGACATCTGCGGATATGTTTTTAAGCTGATTCCACTCACACTCCCATATGCACTGAACATGTACATTGTGTTGTTCTTTTAAAGCTTCAAGCTTTGCCAACCATTGCTGGTACAACAACCCGTGCTGAATCTTTGTCACCGGGTTGGTGCTTGTTGAACAATGACACTTTGGGTGCCCATGCCAGAAACAACCTAGAAATTCATAGGCTGTGCACACACCATTGCGTTCAGCGCATCCATCAACAAGGTATGCCCCAATTTTCATTGCACCCCAGTTCAGGGCATGCTGTAGTGATATATTCTCATCGGAGGTCAGATATTCAAGCCATTGGATTGAGCTGTTTGAGAATGTCTCCTGACAACGATTGTAGTTGTCTGAGGGGACCAATGCAATTGTGTCCTTAGTGAAGAACCTATTGCAAAAGACTTTCATGCAGGCCGAAGCAATCGTAATTGATCGGAAGGGGTCAACACCACCACATTCCAAGAACTCAAGTCTGTAACGCATACAACCCTCTCTCAAGACCACATAATTTGCTCAGTAAGCCTTTATTTCATCCTTCATGACAAAAGTGATTGTGGAACCCGTTTTGTACCTTTGCGAAAACTCTTTCTTTAGCTATCATGGTATTCACACCATAGTAATGTGGTTCTGGATTCTCATTCTCCTTGATGTTAAACTTGTAAGGAAAGTAGCCTTTTTTCAAAATCCTTAAAACCCATAGCACGTGGCAAAACCACCAGCTTCATTGGTAGGAAGCAATGACTATCAATTTGTCACTGATTGAATGTGCTGTCTGTAAAAATCATGAGCTTGCTACCATTAGCAATAAGTGTTGCGCCAATACCATTGTTAACAAGGTGTTCCATCAAGATGTAACCATCAAAACCTTTTGAGTTGTGTGCTATAAAGGTGTAGTCAGTATATTTTTGTTGCCTAAACTTTTGGAAAAAAGCAGCGACACATTCATCTTCAGCCGAACACCACGTCTCGTTATCAAAGTTTATTGCACACACAAAATTGGCAGTGTGTGTACTGTTCACAGGATTGGCTATTGTCTCAAAATTGTAAAATATGTAGTGCTCACTGGGGTCCTCGGGTTTAGAAGGTTTTATGAAACACTGATGATTCATTTCAACAGTCAGATCCACATTACCATTGGGGCACATGTTTTATAGTTGGTAATACTAACGGTATATTGATAACCACAATCGACACAGTATTTCTTCTGTTCACACCTGCTAACCCAACGACCTGCAGCTTTGTGGAACTTCAAGCCTTAAATGATGGCGGTAACAAAAGTCGGAATAACATATCTGCTTACAATCCGGGCACTGCTTTGTGTTTTGAGGCTGGTTAAGACAATATGAATGAAGACATACACTACAGCTATGTTTACGACCATGATCACCGTGGGTGTTAAAACCTGTATAACACCACTCACAGACATATGGCACCCCCAGAATACCTTTCAGGTTCGTGATGCCATAGAAATGGTTGTCGTGTAAGTACATGAAGACCGTTCTAGGATATTGGTCCTCGCTGTTTTGAAACTTATTAAAACCCCCATCGCGGGCTCGGTGAAAGAAAACAATTTTACACCCTGTCATTTGTTCAAACCGGAAAATATCTGTGAATGCCACACAATCATCTAAGGCTAAACCAGAATTTTTTGTAGCTCACGACCACTAGTCACAGTCTCATCATACGTGTACTATGGGTTCAATATACCCATCAAACAAATTGAAAAGCACGTAGAATCATTATTCAACACCACATATAAATGCCTTCTCTTTTTTTGCAATAATCTGATCTAGCAATAGCGTTTGAGCCTTACGTCGCACCCCACAGTTTGCACAACTAGCTCTAGTGATTCATCAACCAAAAGCTCTGCATTACTCTGCATAACACTTTCGAGTAACCCACCAAACGTTTCTTCATTATATTCATCAGCTCTCATGGTCACATGTACCGAGGAGATCAGAGATTCACGAAAAAGTACTATCTGTAGGCAGTCAGCTGGACCTTGTACAAAGTCTGAAGCACTAACAATCAAAGTATCCAAACCTTCCACAATGCGTGCATAAAACGCACAAAAATTATCAACTTCACCCATATTTTGGAAATTTACAGACTGTCGTAATTCCACATTGTCAAATTGGTTACTATGTGTCACTCTAATATCACCATCACCGGTCTGTGTTAAAGATCTGAACCTTTCAAAATCAACCGGGTTGTTGTAATGAGTATGCGTCAGAGAGCTCAGAGGAGAGTCAGCTAGATCGTCCAAAAAATGTGGGCTACTAATCTCGATTAACAAACCTTGCATCTGTGGATTAATGTCTGTATCGCTGTGCAACAATGTATTAACTTGCTCATGTGTAATCTGTAGATTACCAGATTCACAGTTTTGTACCTCTTGATGGGGTTTTGATGAGTTGACTTTAGAGATGTATTACCTTCAGGTTTCAAGTATTGTGTAATAGGGGTAACTATGAAACAAAAACTCTGACGCTGTACAGCTACAAGGTGGGGGGTTCCGATTCTGAAGCCATTATGGTGTTGTAGTAGTGTCCAACATCACCCCACTCCACACTGTTGGTTGACATAGAGTACAAAGATTCAGCTATATGCAGATTGTCATAATGTTAATAACATTTTAGAACACCACTGAAAATATCTGCGAATGTTGACACTTACACAAAAGGTGTCTGTTCAGGATGTTGCGTAAAATCACAACCGTGTAGTCCAACTGACACTGATGCTGGTTACTTGGTCTGAAGTAAAAACAAAGTGGGTTAACAGAAGACCTAGTGTATACAGGTATTTAAAGCTGATGATTACTAAATGTTAAAAGACTACTTACCAAGGTCTGAAGGTCCAAAAAGGTGTTTTCCAAACAAGGCTGTGTTGAATTCCACACACCCCTAAACCACAGATATAAAACAGACAATATGAAAGACAGATAAAAGCTTAACGTTTGGATTGCCCCATCATTTCCATGATGTAATTGTTTTATATATTCTTAAAAAGTTCAAATTTGTTGTTTGTTAGCTTTTATAATTGCAACACAATTCAAAACAATTATTTCACATGAAATAGCTTGTACTTACTATGTAAACGGCCTACACAGTGCTCGAAACGGCAGATGCCTTATGTGTCGGCCGCGGATTTAATAATGACAATACAACCTGCACGCCTCCAAAGGGTTACACCTCTTAACATTGTCATTGGTTACACGTCAACGTTCACCACTTCAGAACTATATCGTTACAATTAAATAAAATTTTGATACGGTCGAATGGAGCTAAACTATTTTGTTCAGGTATTTGTTTACATTTGATTCTTCCGGTCCAGGTTGAAACCCCGTTCTCATTAGTTATCACGTCTTTGCCGCAACATTGCGTCATTTCATTTTATCTATTAAGGACAAACTCATCTCCATACATACGCTTGCAAACGTTTATCTTAATATTGCCATTGATCTTTTTTTTAAAATGACATAAGTCTATAATACAGCATACAAAAATCTGAATTAATTTCATGCTGCAATACCTGGAGGTCTCGCATCCCTGCACACACACACACACACACACACACACACACACACACACACACACACACACACACACACACACACACACACACTACAGTTCGTAAGCATCGTTGCCTGTTAAACAATTCTACCAATTTGTAGACGCGTTAATCCCCGTTGTACAATTTGATAAGACGCATTTACAAATGTTTTGTTTACCTTTTTATCTTATGCTGTCAACGAATCATGCAAATTTAAACTCCACCTTCTGGGTACGTTTGTACGTTTTTGCCATATAATGCAACTCAGAGGTTAATGCTGACCTAAAATACCCATTCTGATTTCACGAATAATCATTGATCATAGATACACATGTACCAAATTCGTCAGTTTTATTATTTTTTATCACTATTTTTAACCCAACCATAATGCAAACAACCAAGCCATAAAGTCTGCTCGACCCCGGTTTAATTTTTTTTTAGTTTGCTAATGTCACCCACACGATGTAGGTGTTAAGTAGTGCTACAGTGGATTACAAAACTTGTGTAAAACGAGGGATGTTTATCAACCTGAATGTATTACATTTAGTGCTAAGGATTGTTTTCTATTTTTGTGGATCATTACAATGGGCAGATCTGATCTTAAGACCCATTTCATGTTAAAAAAATAAATGGGCAGAAACTCTCGAAAATCGGGAGTCCCGAACCCCTCTTTATATCTTAGACAAGAAATTCTGTACTTGTTAAAATGGCACAAACCCATGTTACACAAGCATTGTAAAACATGAAAGGGACCACCCACTGGTTATAGATCATCTGTTGTACACACTTAGGACTTAACATCTGTAGTCGTAACATCTGTAGAAAATTAATTTATTATTATATCCTTATTTATTATTCTATTCTATTAGAAGGCCTTTGTACTCTGTATGCTTTAAACATTACGTATACTCAACAACTTGTCTTTCCCTGTCAGCAACTCATGATGTCTTTTTAGACTACCTCATAGTGGCTACTAGTCCTTATACGTGCATTCTGCAAATACTAATTCAGTCATCTGTACTGTTGGAAGAGAATATAAGCTTCAAACCTGAAATGCATAATCAGAACAATCTGTCATGAAATGACGTTGCTGGTCTCTGTGCTTGTACTCTGTCTTGTTTTGATGATTGTTCCCATGGATCCATGAAATTAAACTTGAAATAATCAACTGTTATATGAACGACTGAGAAGTTATTTTATTGATAAATTGCAATCATTTTCTATCTTCCACACATCGATTGCCTGTGGGATTAAACATCCCAGACCCTTTTGTTGAACAGCAAACATCACACTACATATCGTCACATCTTATGCCTTGGGAATTTAAAATTCCCGAACCCTGGAGCCCTATTGTTAAACATCAAAGCCACCATAAATTACATTCCACACACCCCCATACCATATTTCATCTCCCGGACATGCATACGTCGTACAGGCAGTTACAACCCCTAACATACATCATGCTGGATGTCCCACCCGGAACATACGTCACCCCGGAACAACCACCACACCGGACGTCCCGCCCACAAACCGGAAATCCCACCTACTGTCAATCATCCAAAAGTGACACAATATGTCCAATATTAACTACTCAAGGACATTGAATTAAATTCTCCAATCGAAGAATGCTTTGAAATTTCAACCCATTCTAATCCAAGTGAAGGGGCAGAGGCTTGCATTGGTGTAATACCATGTGATCGATGACGTCCGCTTGATCATGTGCTTTTTCCAAAGCCTCTTTGTGGTTTCTCAGGCTTCTATGGTTGTTCGATGTGGTTCGGTGCCTGAGGCTTTCAAACTGCAACCTCTACTGGTCACGTTATTTAGTAATTTATTTTAAAGAGTTGTCAACATTACAAGTCCAGCAATGGGGCGGTTGGTAGGGTCGCTGGCTTCGGCTTTTTCTACATGTTATGGTGCGAGATCGAATCCAGATCGTGTTTAACTTTTTGAGTGCAAACTATACTGTTTATTGCTCTTTCGTCAGGTTTTCGAGGCCTGAACCCAAACGCAGACCAGACACAGGAAGTAAGTCAAGAATATTTATTGAAAACAGCCAAGAACGACGGTGAGATACGTGAGGAGGGGTTTGGGTGAGGAGTAGGATCATGGTGCGAAGGTCCGGGGTGCCAGGTAAGTGAAGCAGGTGAGTAATCCGAGTGGCGTGGTGAAATGTCCGATATCCCAGGTGAGTGGTGCAGGTGAGTATCCAGGTGGTGTGGCAGGGCAGGTCCGGAAATCCAGAAAAGGCAGGAGAATCTCTCGGGCCAGGTATGTCTGAGGAGGGTACGGAAAACCGAATCACGAGACTGGTACAAACAGACGAACACGAAATGACAGGGAACAAACGAAGCACAGAATTTAAGCTGGTACGCAGTAAACATACTGAGTTGACTTAACGATCCGGCAGGGACGGGACGTCGGGACTCCTCCTAAATACTACTGGTGATTAGCAGAGCAGGACCAGGTGAGAGATTGAGGAGTCGGAGCAGTTGGGCACAGGAATCACCTCAGTGCTGACATCACACCCCCTCACTTGTTGCCCGGGAGTCCAGAATGGACAGACAACAAACCCACAGATAGAATCAATCGCACAGGAGGGAAACTCATTCAGCAATGAGACCAACGAGAAACACAAAACACACACGTCATGGAGGAGGGGTTGTGACATCTTTGAATAATTTTATTTTGTGTATCTTATGGCACTCTTGCCTTAATAATACAAAACATTAGAATGGATTCATAGCTGAAAAATTCTAGCTGGAAAGGCAAGAAAAACGTTGGATACGAACCAAGCATTTTAATTTCCCTTCAGAAAGCACACACCTAACCACTGCGCAACGAAGTCATGTAGCATACTGCAGAAAAGACATCTATGTCAACATTGAACATGTGATATTTATTCCTGATCAGCAGACACCACTGTGCAGTGAATTTAAAAGCCTTGAGAGAATTAACCGTTTTTCAGCCAATTTGACGAAAGCCTTGAATACTTCAGAAAGCCTTGATTTCCCATCACTACCCAATACTACCAAGGATGGAAATGTTTTTAAATTATTATTGATCAGGATATTGAACTAAATTCTCCAATCGAGAAATGGTTTGAAATTTCAACCAATTCTAATCCATGCAAAGTGCCGAGGCTTGCATCGGTGTAATACCACGTGATTGATGACGTCCACTTGATCACATGCTTTTTCCAAAGCCTCTTTGTGGTTTCTCAGGCTTCTATGGTTGACATCCAAAGCCTCGTTTAATCACATGCTTTTTCCAAAGCCTCTTTGTAAAATGCAGGCTTCTATGGTTGTTCAGTGCAGTTCGATGCAGTGAGGGTAGAGACCTAAAGTCATTCCCCATTGTTGATAATAGAACAAACTTAATGTCAATAGAACCACAGATGTGGTCAAAATATGCATAAAAGGTGTGATTTTAGGTTTGGCTGACCACCACTATTTGGAATAAAAATGAATCAGTTTGTGAATTCCCTAAAATTGAGGAGGTTAATCAAGACATTGTTTGTCACGAGGTAGTTTGGCCATTGACCTGTGAAAATGCTAAATTTGGGTGCTGTAGCTGTGCTAATACAATCGCCCTGGTGGTGGCAGCAGGAAAACCACTGCAACATGGGCTGGGGTTATTCACACTGACAATTCAGTTGAGCAGCTTATACTCTAATGGGCAAACTGATTATTTTGTCAGGCATGTGCCAAGAAAGTACAGGAGTTTTATAGATGAATTATAGCCAATTTTGCAGACCTGTGTGAAGGTACTGAGGTAAAGTCAAATTTGAGAGCTGTTTAGCTATGTAAGACAAATTTGTCAATAGGTTATATGGTTTATAATTCCTTTGCACAAGCGACCGTGTTGCACACTGATGTCTTTGATGGTGTTAGTGAGTGTTCGTGTTTTTAACATTTTCACTTTGTTTTTGATGAATATATAGGATGCAACTCCTTATCGAATGGATTCTAGATCCATCCCTACTACCAGTTCTCTATTTTTCATGTCCATCCTGTAATGATGGCCAGTGCAGGTTCAGGATGGTGCCTCCTTTGGCTGTATTTGTCATTGTTCTGCTTTCACTCATGGTGTCAATTTCCATTTACTTAATGAAGTGGAAGCAGGGGGGATGTATGATATGATAATTGATTATGATCGGAAAGAGTTGAGCTCAGAGTTCAAAGCAAATCAAATTGGTACTTAAAAGGAGTTACATGAAAAATGTAGTTTTCTGTTTGCATAGTTATAACGGAGCATTGGCATCTGTTATGTTTCACATCTTCCATTCACAGGATTTGTTTTTAATTGGTTTATTTGGAAATTGTTTTGTTTGATGTAAGGTCTAACATTTTAACGGTTGAATAGAATAGATCTAACAATTATGATTTGGCTAAGCAAAGTCAAGTCTGACAATCTTATTCCACTGCTAGTGGAATAAGATTTCTACGAATGTAAATTTCTACGAATGTGTTTAGACATGATCAAACTTTCTTAGGAATGTACACGACAGGCCAATCCCCAGAAAACAACCCCGTTCTCAGATGGTAGTCTTCTGGTGTTGTACCTTTAATGATAGTAAGTAAATAACAAAAAGCTGGATGTGTTGCATCTTTAAAACTCTCCATGAAGAACCGAGAAAAACTGAGGTATATCTGTCTGCCTAAAATGCTAATCTGCTAATTGGCACAGGCATTTTAAAAAAAGATGAGAATTTGTGTTCAAGTTAATAGTTCTACTAAATTTGCCTTTAACAAACATGTTTTGGACAAGGTAAATTGCACTCAGCTTACAGTGGTGTGAATATTGTGTGAAAACTCTCTCCATCTCCAAACTCTTTGATGCACTTTTCATTAAATCGTCAATAATTGTTTTTCTGAATCGGTAACAGATTGTCATCACACAGCGATTTTGGTAGACCCTCTATAAAAGTAATCTCCCTCACCTTCAACATTTCATCATACAGCAGTTGCCAACATGAACAAACCCAGACGATATTCTGAATTTCTTTGGAGAAAACAACGTCAGCATTATCCAACTTCACAAAATACATTTTACCCGAGTTACTGGGCCCACTAATGACGCAGCTGAATGGGTGTTGTAGGGGTGTTACGTTACGTCCTCTCTCTGTTTGGGGGCTGGGCTACTCATTCTCTCCTTGTCTTTGTTCCAGTCTATCTCCTTCCCAGGTGCAGTGAGTTGGTGCTGACGTTGGGAGCGTGGCCATCCCGCTCCTTGGCCAATCCGGAGCCACTCTTCACCCTATATGTTTCAGTTTGTGTTTGGTTAGGTTAGGTAAGGAGGGAGAGAGTTCTGTGTGTTATGTTTTGTTGTATAAATAATGAATGCTAGAGGGAGAGATTTTGTGCTTAGAAACTGACTGCTAGTTGAAACTGACGTAACATCGTGGGTCAAACCCGTTATCCATCCTAGAATGTGATTTAGTACCCGTAAGGCCTTGTGCTGTAATTGGGGACCCGTACACGCTTGTTGTATACCAGACTGACGTGCTTGGACACAATGTTTTTCAATGTGAACGCTCTTTTATCTCTAGCAATTGTGTCTGCATTAGCAAGAACATGATCATCATCACCACCTTCGCCTCATACATAGTTATCAACCAGTCTTGTTAGCGTCTCCAAATTTACAATATCTGAGTTGTAGCTGTTGAGCGTAATGCCTTTTGCTTTCAGACAGGTCAGACCTTTAACGGTTTTGTAACCGTATGTCTTTGGCCCACCACTAACAAATTGTGCGATGCTGTCACCATCTGGTAACTCATTCTCCAAGAATGAATACAACTCGAGTCTAGCACAAGCTGTTGTGAAAGCAGCAATAAAAATATTGCCGTTACGTGGTTTGATTGGTGTCTGTCTTATGTAACGCCACTGTACATCTTTGGCCCACCACTAACAAATTGTGCGATGCTGTCACCACAAGAGAAATAACCAACTTCTAATTGACTGGAAAAAAGGTAGTGGCTAAATCTGTAATTAACATTGTGTTCATAAGGTTAGTCCACTAACCCATCTTACCCCAAAGAATATTCATTGCCAATTTAGCCAAAGATCGCCTAGCACTGTTTACAACAATGCTTTCCTTGTCAAGCTGCACACCCTCCTTTTCATGATATTCACGGATATACTGTTCATTAGCATCATCGTCAACCACTGATGGTGGGAACCTGCAAGCTTCCTGCTTTGTGCATCTGGAATGTTCTCATGTTATCTGCAAAAATGTATGTCCTGGTGAAATCCCAGACTTCAGATATTTTCACAATGCGATAAACTTTCTCAACAGCCTTAACCAGCTCAAAAGAAACCCAGGTACCAGTTAAAGCTCTTTCTGAATCAGTATGTGAACAATCAGTTACCTGGTTTTCAGACTCTGCCCATAATCTACACAAGGGAAAGAACAGCTTACCACCGACCTTGTGAGGTAAAACAGGGTGATAAAGGCTTTTTGGCGGACACACGGTAGCCCTAACAATACCAAAGTAGGTGTGTAGTGGTTTGAAATCTCGAAAGACTATGTTTGAATGCCCAATTGGAAGTCTTTGTCTTGTTGCAGAATGGGTAACAACTACAAACGTCGTTATACTGAATAGTCTCCCCTTCTTGAGCCGTAAACTTCAAATGAACTGCGTTGGTCTGACCACCGAAAAGAGCATCCCGAGGGTCAAGGCGCTCTGGAACGTCAAACGTCTTCAAGAAAGCTTGGACATCTGCGGATGGGTTTTTAAGCTGATTCCACTCACACTCCCATATGTATTGAACATGTACAGTGGCTATAAAAAGTCTACACACCCCTGTTAAAATGCCAGGTTTTGTGATGTAAAAGAATGAGACAAAGATAAAGCATGTCAGAACTTTTTCCACTTGTAATGTGACCTATAATTTGAACAATTCAATTGAAAAACAAACTGAAATCTTCAAGGGGGAAAAATGAAAAATAAAAACCTTATAATAACCTGGTTGCATATGTGCACACCCTCTTATAACTGGGGATGTGGCTGTGTTCAGAACTAACCAATCACATCCAAACTTATGTTAAATAGAAGTCATTACACACCTGCCATCATTTAAAGTGACCCTGATTAAGTTCAGCTGTTCTAGTAGGATTTTCCTGACATTTTCTTAGTTGCATCTCAGAGCAAAAGCCATGGTCTGCAGAGAGCTTCCAAAGCATCAGAGGGATCTCATTGTTGAAAGATATCAGTCAGAAGAAGGGTACAAAAGAATTTCCAAAGCATTAGATATACCATGGAACGCAGTGAAGACAGTCATCATCAAGTATAGAAAATATGGCACAACAGAGACATTACCAAGAACTGGACGTCCATCCAAAATTGATGAAAAGACGTAAGAAAACTGGTCAGGGAGGCTTCCAAGAGGCCTACAGCAACATTAAAGGAACTGCAGGAATTTCCGGCAAGTACTGGCTGTGTGCTACATGTGACAACAATCTCCCGTATTCTTCATATGAATGGGCTATGGGGTAGGGTGGCAAGACAGAAGCATTTTCTTACAAAGAAAAACATCCAAGCCTGGCTGAAGTTTGCAAAAACAAACATCAAGTCCCCCAAAAGCACGTGGGAAAATGTATTATGGTCTGATGAAACCAAGGTTGAACTTTTTGGTCATAATTCCAAAAGGTATGTTTGGCACAAAAACAACACTGCACATCACACAAAGAACACCATATCCACAGTGAAGCAGGGTTGTGGCAGCATCATGCTTTGGGGCTGTTTTTCTTCAGCTGGAACCGGGGCCTTAGTCAGGGTGGAGGGAATTATGAACAGTTCCAAATACCAGGCAATTTTGGCACAAAACCTTCAGGCATCCACGACAACGACCCAAAGCACACATCCAAATCCACAAAAGTATGGCTTCACCAGAAGAAGATTAACATTTTGGAATGGCCCAGCCAGAGCCCAGACCTGAATCCAATTGAACATCTGTGGGGTGATCTGAATAGGGCTGTGCACAGGAGATGTCCTCGCAATCTGACAGATTTGGAACGCTTTTGCAAAGAAGAGTGGGCAAATATTGCCACGTCAAGATGTGCCATTCTAATAGACTCCTACCCAAAAGGACTGAGTGCTGTAATAAAATCAAAAGGTACTTCAACAAAGTATTAGTTTAAGGGTGTGCACACATATGAAGCACACATATTTTTCCCCCTCAAAGATTTCAGTTTGTTTTTCAATTGAATTGTTCACGTTATAGGTCACATTAAAGATGGAAAAAGTTCTGACATGATTTATCTTTGTCTCATTCTTTTACATCACAAGAACCTGGCATTTTAGTAGGGGTGTGTAGACTTTTTATATCCACTGTATGTTGTGTTGTCCTTTTAAAGTCTCAAGCTTTGCCAGCCATTGTTGGTGCATCAACCCGTACTGAATCTTTTTCACCGGGTTGGTGCTTGTTAAACAATGACACTTTGGGTGACCGTGCCATAAACAGCCTAGAAATTCATAGACTGTGCACACACCATCGCGTTCAGCATATCCATCAACATAGTAGGCACCGATTTTCATTTCCCCCCAGTTCAGGGCGTGCTGTATTGATATATTCTCATCAGAGGCCACATATTCAAGCCATTGGATTGAGCTGTTTGAGAATGTCTTCTGAAAACGATTGTAGTTGTCTGAGGGGACCAATGCATGTGTCCTTGGTGAGGAATCTGTTGCAAAACAGATTCATGCAAGCCGAAGCAATCGTAATTGACCTGAAGGGGTCAACACAACCACATGCCAGGAACTTGACCCTGTAGCGCATACAACCGTCTTTCAAGATGACCACATCATTTACACAGTAAGCCTTTATTTCATCCTTCATGACAAAGGTGTCTGTGGAAACCGTTTCATACCATTGCAAAAACTCATCTTTTTCTTTAGCCATCGTGGTATTCACACCGTAGTAATGTGGTTCCGGATGGGGGCCAACATAGTTCTCATTTTCCTTGATGTTAAACTTGTAAGGAAAGTAGCCTTTTTTTGAATCCTTAAAAACCACAGCACGTGGTAAAGCCGCCAGCTTCATCGGTAGGAAGCAATGACTATCATTTTATCTCTGATTGAATGTGCTGTCTGTAAAAATCATGAGCTTGCAACCATTAGCAATAAGTATTGTGCCAATACCATTGTTAGCAAGGTACTGCATCAAGTTGTAACCATCGAAATCTTTTGAGTTGTGTGCTGTAAACTGATGTGTAGTCAGTATATTTAGTTTGCCTAAACATTTGGAAAAAAGCAGTGACACAACCATCTCCGGCCGAACACCACGTCTTGTTATCAAAGCTTATTGCGCACACAAAATTTGCAGTGTGTATACCATTCACTGGATAGGCAATTGTCTCAAAATCATAAAATATGCAGCACTCACTGGGGTCCTCGGGTTTAGAGGGTTTTATGAAACACTGATGATTAATTTCAACAGTCAGATCCACGTTACAATTGGGACACGTTAGCTGTGTACTTGTGCGCTTTATAGTTGTTAATACTAACGTTGTAATGACAGCCACAATCGACAGAGTATTTCTTCTGAATACACCTGCTAACCCAACAACCTGCACCTTTGTGGAACTTCAAGACCTTATGCTGTCTATAACAAAAGTCAGAATAACATATCCGCTTACAGTCTGGGCACTGCTTTGTGTTATGGGTTTGGGTATGACAATCTTCATGAAGACAGACACTACAGCTATGTTTACAGCCATGGTCACCAACTGGTGTTAAAACCTGTATAACACCACTCACAAACATGACACACCCAGAAAACCCTTCAGATTCATGATACCATAGAAATGGTTATCGTGTAAGTACATAAAGACGGTTCTAGGGTGGGGGTCCTCGCTGTTTTGAAACTTGGCAAAGTGACCATCCCGTGTTCGATGAAAGACAACAATTTTACACCCTGTCATTTCTTCAAACCGAACAACATCTGTGAATGTCACACAATCATCTAACGCTAAACCAACTCCCACATGTAGCTCGCGACCACTAACCAGGGCCTCAGCATGTGTACTGTGGGTTCAACATACCCATCAAACAAATGTAAAAACATGTAGAATCATTATTCAACACCACATATAAATGCCTTATTTTTTTATTGATATTCTGATCTATCAATAGTGTTTGAGCTTTACGCCGCGGGGCACCACCCTCACGGTTGTTGACAATTTGTACCACCAGATGTAGTGATTCATCAATCAAAATCTCGGCATTACAGAACACTTTCAAGTAAATGACCAAACGTGTGTTCGTTATATTCATCTGCTCTCATGGTCACATGTACAGGGGAGATCAGAGATTCACCAATCAACTCAACCTGCAGGTGATCACCATGCCCATGTACAAAGTCTGAAGCTCTAACAATCAGTGTCTCCAAGCCTTCCATAATGAGGGTATAGAATGTGCCAAAATCACCAACTTCAACAGTATTTAGGAAATTTATCAACCTTCGTATTTCAACATTGTCAAACTCATTACGTTGTGTTACTCTAATATCGCCACCACCCTGTTGGGCTAAAGATCTGAACCTTTCGAAATCATCTAGGTCGTTGCAATGAGTTTGCGTCAGAGAGTTTGTGGCGGAGTCAACTAGATCATGTAAAAAATGGGGGCTACTATGGGAATTTAACATTCCGGAACCGTAAGACCCATTTCTTAAGCACCAAACATCTCGCACCTGTTATAACACTTGTCTGGGGTGTTTATCAATCATTGTAAAACATCAAACACGCACACGGCGATGCAATCATAAGTTACAAAGTCACCGGGCATGCATACGTCATTCTGGAAGTCCTCCCCTAACACACGTCATACAGGAAGCCCATACGCCACACCAGAAGTCCCACTTACCAAACCGGATGTCCCGCCCACTTGTCGAATCAAACTGGAAGCCCTGCCCCCCTGGGTCATAAATCACCAAAGTGACAGAATATACCTTACATTAACTACTAATATTTAATGCAATTAATAATTTAATGATTTATTAATTTATTTTGTAAAAAACAAATTCATTCTTCCTTGGATTTTAGGATCCAATAACTTATAAAAACATCAATATGCATTTCACTGCATAGTAAAAAGCTTTATTGACACATATGAAACACAAATACCCCAAAATGGCCAAAACAGTTCATATGACAGTTACAGGAAAAGAACATGACAACTCGCTAAACTGCAGGAAAACAAACTGATTTAGAAAGCAAAACTTGTTTTATTGAGAAAAAATGTAATGCTGTAAGTTGTAGTGAAAGTATTTTCCTCTAAGTGGGCTCACTTGAACAAGGCATCGGGTTGTTTTGGGGGCAAACAACGTGCATCAATTTCACTGACACTTGTGGATCAATTACTCAGTCAACACAGGTAATCTCTACCTTTCATGTGCATCTCCCACACGCTAGCCTAACTTGTGACATTTGTCAAAAGTGTCCTTTGTTTTGCTGACCCTCCTTCTCAAGAGCGGGAAAAAGGAGCAAACACAAAGCCAATGCATATGGTCAATATGACCATTATGGCCATTCAAGCTAGAAAAACTCTGAAATCTTTTGTGTTTTTCTATTTTAATAAAACAACATTGTTAGAATAAAGTATACACACAAATGAAAAGTCAGGGTCCTATAGTTACATGGGTTTCATTTCAACAAAGTTATTACATTGCAAAATAACGGTCAAAATGACTGCGTTGGTAGTACTATTGTAAAAAAATGCAGTTATTCCATTAATGAAGGATGCTGGCTAAGTTGAAAGGATAACATATCTTGCTACAGTCTGAGGACCGTGTCAGATTTTTAATGTGTGGGAATTTAAATTTAAACAAACATTTGGCCTTTTTAATGGCTCACCATAAATGGGTGCAGAGTAGCCTATTACTAAGGGTTAAATTTGAGTGTTCAGACTGGTCTCATCTGTGGTAATTTCACCAACACAAGCATATTCAGTTTTGGGATAATCAAACATTAAGTGAAAGTTAAATATATTTTCCTCTCAATAGCTTTAATGTTAAAATATATGGTTTTGAAACCAACTGAAGTGAGGGTAGAGACCTAAAGTCATCCCCCATTTTTGCTGATAGAACAATCAATAGAACCACAGAGGAGGTCAAAGAAAATGCATAAAAGTTGGGATTTAGGGTTTGGCTGACCGCCACTATATGGAATAAAAATTAAGTTTGTGAATTCCCTAAAATCAAGACACTTTTTGTATGCCATGAGGTAGTTTGGCCATAGGCCTGTAAAAATGCTAAATTTGTGTGCTGTTGCTATGCTAATACAATCGCCCTGGTGGTTGCAACAGGTAAACCACTGCACATGGGCTGAAGTTTTTCACTCCTATAATTTAGTTGCGCAGCTTATCCCCTAGGGGGCAAACCATTTTTTTGTCAGGAATGTGCCAAGAAACTACAGGATATTATAAATGCATGAGCCAATTTCGCAGACCTGTGTGGAGGTACTGAGGTAGAGTCAAATTTGAGAGCTATTTAGCTATGTTAGACAAATTTGTTAATGGGTTATATGGTTTATAATTCCTTTGCACAAGCGACCGTGTTGCACACTGATGTCTTTGATGGTGTTAGTGAGTGTTCGTGTTTTTTTTACATTTTCACTTTGTTTTGCTGAATATACAGGATGCACCTCCTTATCGAATGGATTATAGATCCATCCCTCCTACCAATTCTCTATTTTTCATGTCCATCCTATAACGATAGCCTGTGTGGGTTCAGGATGGCACCTCCTGTGGCTGTATTTGTCATTGTTCTGCATTCACTCATGGTGTCACTTTCCATTGACTTAATGAAGTGAAGGCAGGGGGGATGTATGATATGATAATTGATTATTATTGGAAAGAGTTGAGCTTAGGGCTCAAGGCAAATCAAATTGGTATTTATAAGAAGTTACGTGAGATTTTCCTGTTTGCATAGTTATAATGGAGCATTGGCATCTGTTATGTTTTACATTGTCCATTCACAGGATTTGTTTTTAATTGATTTATATGGAGATTGTTTTGTTTGATGTAAGGTTTAACATTTTAATGGTTGAATAGAATAGATCTAACCATTTTCATTTCATTTGGCTAAGCAAAGTCAAGTCTAAAATCTTATTCCACTGCTAGTTGCTATAGGGCATTAATATAGCACAAGGAATCAAACATCAACCAAGCCAGTTCTGGATGGAAAAGGAACTTTGACATAGACTATTATGGAAACTTGTCTGAATAGGGTGTACGCTTCACCATGACGATGGAACTTCTGAGATCCACAAGTTTTCAGGACTGATCTATTGTCTTCATTGTTGGGAGTTGACGGAACAATAGCCAGTGGATGAAAGTCTGATGGACTGTTGAACCACACTAATCGTTGTTTTGCCGTTATACTTTCAACAGATCGGGACATCACAACCCATTTTCTATCCATTTCATTCGTCAGCTTCTCGCTTTCAACGCGACGAAATAATAGCCTACATTGGCCCAGTGACCAATCGATGGCGGCCCACCGGCGTTTTGCTGCTGGCGGGACGCAGGAGGCTATAATGTCCTACAGCCAGCGGGCCACCAGCTTTTGCCGCTTTTCTCCTGATCTCAATTTGCATACACTAGTTTGCATCTCAGGCGGCTTTCCACCAGCAGCCCGACTGCTTTATGCTAGCGGCTAGCCGCCATAGAGAGGGCGTGCGCTGTGATCAGCAGTATCTGCTTGTGTTGCCATTTTCTTCCAGCAGAGATGCTATTGTACCCCTTTTATTCTTGCACTGATTATTTGTCATCATCATCATCATCTTCATCCGCTTATCCGGTATCGGGTCGCGGGGGCAGCAGCTCCAGCAGGGGACCCCAAACTTCCCTTTCCCGAGCGACATTTGCCAGCTCTGACTGGGGGATCCCGAGGCGTTCCCAGGCCAGTGTCGAAATATAATCTCTCCACCTAGTCCTGGGCCTACCCCGAGGTCTCCTCCCA
>JACXGI010013509.1:6608-20776 GCA_016801175.1 Esox masquinongy | reverse complement strand
CCCTAACAGGCAGCCAGTGTAAAGAGGCTAGTACTGGAGTAATGTGTTCACATTTTTTTGTTCTAGTTAGGATTCTAGCAGCCGTGTGCAGCACTAATTGAAGTTTATTTATTGATTTGTCAGGGTAACCGGAAAGAAGAGCATTGCAGTAATCTAATCTAGAAGTAACAAAAGCGTGGATTAGTTTTTCTGCATCAGTGCAGGGATATCAGCAGTGAGGCAGTTTGTCAGAATGCTCTTGATAGGGCAGCGGAAAAAAGTTCTTGGCGGACAGGTAGGCTTTCTTCACCCTCCTTAAAAAGTACAGGCGCTGCTGCCTGTTTTTGACCAGGGCTGAGGTGTTGAGGGTCCAGGAGACGTCCTCGGAGATGTGGACACCCAGGAATTTGAATCTGGACACATGCTCCACCTCAGTACCATTGATGAGGACTGGGGCGAGACTGCAGCCTTTAGACTTCCTGTAATCCACAATGAGCTCCTTGGTTTAAATTGCATTGAGGGCCAGGTTGTTGTCAACGCACCTGATCCCCAGGTCATGGAGTTTGTTGACCAGCCTAGAGGGGATGACCGTGTTGAATGCTGAGCTGAAATCTATCAATAGCATTCTCACACAGGTGTTGGTTTTATCCAGGTGGGTCAGGGCAGAGTGTAGAGCCGTGGAGATGGCGTCCTCTGTAGACCTGTTCGACCAGTAGGCAAACTGGTGGTATCCAGTGTTAGGGGAAGCCAGGACTTAAGGTGGGCCAGAAGTAATCTTTCGAAGCACTTCATGATTGTGGGGGTGAGTGCAACCAGGTCGGAAGTCATTCAGGCTAGACATTGTCGACTGCTTCAGCACTGGCACAATGGTTGTAGTCTTGAAGCATGTTGGGACAACCTCCTGGTCCACTGACATGTTAAAGATGTCAGTAAAGACCTCAGCCAGCTGCCCAGCACATGCTCTGAGCACACGCCCGGGAAAGCCATTGGGACCAGCAGCCTTGTGTGCATTCACTCTGCTTATTGCAGACAACACAGGTGGATAGTCTGAGGGGGGAGACGTCTGGGGGGAGTTCAGCTTTAATGGCTGGCTCTTTGTTGTCCCTGTCGAACCGTGCATAGAACCTGTTTAACTCATCGATGAAGGAGACGTCACTGGCTGTGAGGTTAGGGTTCTTTGGCCGGTAGTCAGTGATGGCTTGTATGCCCTGCCACATGCGTTGGGGTTCGGAGTTGTAGTGGAAGTGTTCCTCAAACCACAGTTTGTGGTGATTTTTAGCCATCTTGATGCCCCTTTTCAGATTGGCGCTGGGTAAATTGTAGCCCTCCGCGTCGCCGGATCTGAAAGCAGCGTTGCGTGCCTTAAGCATGAGAGGAGTTTTTGGGAAAATACAACATCATTTTCTGAAAGTGAATATGATATTATCATGTGTATTGTTAACATGAGATCAGTATTTCATTTTTTAAATATCACGATTATCGTCAATACTGGTGTCACGGTTGTGGATATGGGACACAGGCGCAGAGAAACGAGAGTAGTTGAAATCCATCTTTTAATAAAAAGAAACAAAACATAAGCAGCAACCAGTGACGTGGGGCAATATGTACAGACATAAAACCAAAATGAACCACATCGGGTGTGGCCAAACATGAACATAAGTAGGATCCCCAATTGGAGGCAATGATCTACACCTGCCTCCAATTGGGGAGACCAAAATGAATAGAGGTGCCTAGAGGCACCGCCTGCTGTCCTGTCCTGACTCTGGCCCCAGCCCAGCGCAGAGATGGCTAGGGGCATAGCCAGGACGTGACAACTGGTATATTGCGACACTCCTAGTTAAAAGAAGAGGTGATGCAACACAGTGGTAAACATGCCCCTGTCCCAACTTTTTTGAAAAGTTTTGCTGACATCAATGTGTTTTTCCAAAAACAATAACATTTCTCAATTTCAACATTTGAAATGTTGTCTTTGTACTATTTTAAATTAAATAAGGGGATAAATGATTTGCACAACATTGTATTCTGTTTTTATTTGCATTTTACACAGCGCCCCAACTTTTTTGGAAACGGGGTTGTATGTAGCAGTGTCATCAGTTTTTATTTTTTACATTTTTTTACTCCAACCGCAATATTTTCCACCTAGTCATGATGTCTTATCCACCCAGGCTTAGTTTGTTACTTCACAATACCAATGTCGCTCACATGATGCAGGTATTACATAGTGCTATGGTGGATTACAAACCTTGTGTGAAGAACAGGATGTTTATCAACGAGAAATTACAAACCATAGTACAAAGAGCATTTTTATTTTATGGATTAATACAATGGGCAGATTTGACCATAAGTCCCCTTTCCGGTTAAAATAATATGGTCTGAATCGTTTCAAATCATAAGTCCCGACCCATTCTTTCTATCTTACACTCTCACATATGAAATTCTATACTTGTTAAAAGTCAGACATCGCACAACTCCATGTTACACAAGCATTATTAAACATGAAAGGTTAACCCCCAATAGTTATAAACCATCTATTACACACCCCATCTCTTGTAACACTTATCACAACATCAATTGCCTGGGGATTTAACAAGCCTGGACCCTGGACCCTCTTTGTTAAACATTAAACATCTCGCTACTTATCATAACATTAATTACCTGGGGATTTTGCAATCCTGATCCCTGGTGCCTTATTGTTAAACATCAAATATATCACTACTTATCGTAACATTGAATGTCTGGGGATGTAACAAGCCTGAACGCTGGAGCCCCTGTGTTAAACATCAAACATCTAACACAACAAAGCAAGCATAAATTATACAGTAAACCCACACACCCCCGCCATAATTCATTGGTGATACAGTGATACAGAATATCTTTGGTATTTTGTTTTGTGAATAATTATTTAGCCTATTAAATTTGTAGAATATTAATCTTCAGTAAAATAAGTAGAGAAAATTCAAAGAGAGATGATAGGATGTGTGTGCGATTTAGTTTCGCTTTCTCTCCTAATATAAAACCAGTAACAGTGTTTGAATTGGTGATTACTAAAGAATGTCTGGTATTTCATTTTGTGAATAATTGTTTAGATTTACATTTTAGATTTACATTTGATGAATTAGCCTATACAAGAATGCTGAATCTCCCATTGAAAAACGGTAAGGTGTGATACACACGTTGAATTGTCACGTAGCCTATATCGTTCTGTATTATGTTTCAATAATAGCCTAATTAAATTGTTGAATGGTCATGGAAATCTTGTATTTCATTTGTAAGTTCATTCAAATTTAACCAAGACTCTATCATTCATCTGGGTGTATCGCGCATTCATCCATTGACGTGACGCGGTGAGGGGTGATTAGTGCCTGGGTATCATTTGGGTACCAATGCTAAAGTGCCGTGGGCTATTGGCGATTTAAGTCTGAAAACAGGGTAAAAAATTGGTAAATAGTCTCTAAATAGTTTTGCTTTTGTGAGTTTAGAATTCTGACAATGGAACAATGTTATTTACACCTATTTAGGAAAAGTAATGGAAGGAGGAGGGTGTAGCTTTCAAAATGGCAGGTATATTTTAATTACAAACTCTAATGCCAATTCCCGTAGGCATTTATAAGCCATTAAAATATTTTTAATTGGATAAAGTTGCCAACATTACGAATTGTACTCCAGAAAATGCAACAATTACTTTCTCATTTCATATATGCTGTAACTTCACATACACCGGTGAATCTTGTTGCTCTAACAGGTGGTGAAGCTGAAGCAGATAGAACACACACTAAATGAAAAGAGAATACTGCAGGCGGTGTGCTTTCCTTTTCTCGTCAGGCTGGAATATTCCTTCAAGGTAAGTCAGCAGCTTTAGAACATCCTAAAATGTGAGCCATACACTTTGTGTAAAAGATTGAGATAGCGTAACCTTGCAAATACACTAGCGTTCAAAAGTTTGGGGACAGTTAGAAATGTCCTTGTATTCAAAAGAAATACAATTTTATTTTCCGTTAAAATAACATCAAATTGATCAGAAATACAGTGTATACATTGTTAATGTTTTAAATTGCTGTTGTAGCTGGAAACAGCAGATTTTTAATGGAATATCTACATACGCTTTCACAGGCCTATTATCAGCAACCATCAGTCCTGTGTTCCTGTTCCAATGGCATGTTGTGTTTGCTAATCCAAGTTGATTATTAAAAGGCTAATTGATCATTAGAAAACCCTTTTGCAATGATGTTAGTGCAGCTAAAAACTGTTGTTTAAAGAAGCAATAAAACTGGCCTTCTTTAGACAATTGTGGGTTTGATTGCAGGCCAAAAATGGTTCTGAAACAAATGCATTAGAGTGTCTTGTTTGAGATACAGACGCCTCACAGGTGCTCAACTGGCAGATTCATTAAATAGTACCCGCAAAACACCATTCTCAATATCAACAGTGAAAAGGCGACTCCGGGATCCTGGTCTTCTAGGCAGAGCTGCAAAGAAAAAGCGATCTCATACTGGCCAGTAAAAAAAAAATAGATTTAGATGGGGAAAACAAACACAGATACTGGACAAAGGAAGGTTGGGAAAAAAAACATATGGACAGACAAATTTAAGTTTCAGGTGTCCGGATCACAAAGAAGACAGTTTGTGAGTGGCCAGTGCAGTCACCGGATCACAAAGCAATCAGTCAAATGTATTTTATAAAGCCCTTTTTACAACAGCGGTTGTCACAAAGTGCTTTTACAGACTCCCAGCCTAAAACCCCAAAGAGCAAGCAACAAGATTTAATGCACAGTGGCTAGGAAAAACTCACTTGTAGGGTCCAAAATTAGGAAGAAACCTAGAAAGGAACCAGACTCTGAGGGGTGGCCAGTCCTCTTCTGGCTGTGCTGTTGAAGATTATGAGAGTACATAACCTAGCCTTATAGGCCAAGTCAATGTTTTTGCATAATGAGAAGACCAGCAGGTCAATAAATGCAAATGTGCTGTGATCAGAGTCCTTAAATAGAATCCAAGTCCAAAGCATAACCAGGTGGACAGGACTGGGACAGTTAGGTGGGGTGTGGGCAGTGGCCACAGGAGTTACCCGGCAGCAACCTGATCGGCAACACAACCAGGAGAATGTCAGGCAGGGACAACTTCGAGTCATTTGGTCCAGGTGGATCTGAGCTGTGATCCAAGTGCTCATGTCCACCTAAGGTCAAACAGGACACCAGGACTAAACTTAATCATAGGACTTGCTGAAGAGATGAGTCTTTTGTAGACAAAGGTTGAGATGGAGTCTGGGTCTTACAATTTAAATGGCAGCTCATTCCACAGTAGTGGAGCTCTGTGGGGAAAAAGCCCTGCCTCCAGACGTGTTTAGAAATTCTAGGTATAATAAGAAGGCTTGCATCTTGTGATCTTAGGCTACATGTAGGTATGTATGGCTTGACCATATCAGACAGGTAAGTAGGAGCAAGTCCATGTAGCACTTTGTAAGTTAACAAGGCCTTTAAAAATGTTTTCTAAATTTATTTTACCCATAGGACAACTCAAATCTCTATATGGTGATGCAGTATGTTCCAGGAGGAGAAATGTTCTCGCATCTGAGGCGCAACGGGAGGTTCAGGTAAATATAAAAAGTTTTGCCATCATGATAGCCTGGTCTAAATACTATCAAAATAATTTCTGCAAACTATGTATTGTAAGGTTGCAAGGTTGTTGTTAATAAAATTGTTTTCACGTTTGTCATGTGAACTGACATTTTTCTTCCATCGTCAGTGAACCTCATGCACGATTTTATGCAGCTCAGATAGTACTCACTTTTGAGTACCTCCACTCGCTAGACCTCATCTACAGAGACCTGAAACCTGAAAACCTTCTCATTGATCATCGAGGGTACATTCAGGTACAGAAGCAGAAAATCCAAACCAAAGCATTTCCAAATGTGTTAGCTATATAATGTAATCTACAATGTCTGTATTGTGATTAAACAGCAAATATTAAGAGATTGAACACACTAACATTTATCCTGGTTAAACCAAAACTAACATATTACATAATTGGTCAGTTTATTTTTTACATTCTGTGTCCATATGTGTTTAATAATAGAAATAATAATAGAAAAAGGACGATGGCTAGAGCGTACCCATGATTTAGTAGAGTTATTTATATCGATAGGTCATGGTTTTATGAAAATTTAGGCCTCGAAATGGCTAACACTGCGCCAAATACCCTTGTTTCCTAGTCCTAGTTATCTTTACACCCAGGGGCGTAGGTTTGATTTCAAATGTGAGGGAAACAAACACTGACGTAGCGTGGTGACGCCGAGCCGGGGTGCAAGCTGTCCTTACATGGACCCCCATGGGATGAAAAATTGCGAAGCGGTATAAACGCATGGAAAGCCGATCCTCAGGTCTGACTGTGTTAACCACATAGAAACACACAATAAAAAATAAAATTACAAATAACATTTTTATAGAGGTTAAGCACGGGTCTCACACCCACTGCGGGCCCTGGTGCAACCGCACCCCAGATAGCAATGCCAGTGGGGACAAATATGTTTTTGCAAGTGCCCATGTATTGGATTGGGATGGCCAACAAGCTCATATAGGTGTGATGGTTGGGTGTCCACATGCTTTTGGCCATATGCGGTATGTGCATTGATGGACACAACATCTCATTGATCTGCTACAATGAACATGCAAAATACAGCCTTCAACCATTCATTTAATATTACTTAGTTAACATAACGTCTATGATGTGTGCTCTTAGTAAAGAGCTACAACAGACCTCTGTATCTCAATGTGTGGCTGATATGTGATCTACATGTACATTTTGCCTGTACTGTACCTGAATTTCACAACCTCACCTCCCAAGCTCCACCACTCTCTTGCATGACTCAACATCCTCTGGTTGACTCAACATTCTTCTGGTTCTGCTAATAAATATGAACATTCAAGATGTGGGCTACACATAACATAACTAATTTTATTTAAGTTATTCACCTTTAAAGACAACATTTCCCCTCTGCTCCACGGTTGACCTTTTCTCCCTGGCTGTCTGATCCTGCTATGACAAGGACCTTCTCGCGGTCACCATCTGATCCTGATAAAATGCAGGACATATGACATGAACAACTTGATCTACATTGACGCCTGCAGAACCTGATGGCAATGTTTGATCTATAAGACCCACATTAGGTTGAAATGCCAAATGCAGCTACTTATGTAGGGAACTACAATGTTAGCCAACTTTTCATGAGATCCACTACAGTATTAAGCTAGTTAGTTAGCTATATCTTCTAATGTCTTATAGCTAGCTAGCTGTACCACTCACTTTGTCTTTGCATAAAAAAACGCCTGTTTTTCTAACTTCAGTCTTTTCTTGTCTGGTGTCATATGGGTGCTAGCTGTGAGTGAGGTGAACCTAGTGTAATGTAGACTGTTTGCTAGCTAGCAAAATAATGTTAGCTAGTAAGCTAATATATATTTTGCAACTATCATTCATATATAACGTTAGCCTAACTACACCTTAAATATCTACCTCATTCATACGTTATGGGAGGTAATTAGCTAGAGGTAATGTCAGCTAGGTTACCAAACTTTCATGAGCCAGAGATCACAGTTGCTAGCAGCAATGGTAGCCTCTAATCTACTACGGTAACCAGACCAGCAACTACCGTACCTTAAAGCAAAGTGCCTACAAGTGGTCCTAAAGCCAGTCTCATTTGAATTACGCAGTTGCTTACCGTACTGCCATTGCAACGTTCTAAAGAGGTTGAGCTTTATTTATAATAAGAGTTCTGTTGAAAAAATGTGGGGGGAACAAAATGCCATTTTCAAAAATGGGGGGGACATGGGCCACTCATGTATAATGAAACCTATGCCCCTGTTTACACCTCTTATGAATGTTGCCAATTCCAGGCCAGTCACGAGAACTACAGTCTTTAATTACTCAACATTCCAAAGCATGTTTATGTTGCGACTCTCACGAAGATGAACCGCAAAGGACCTATCAACAGTCACGGACGGTTAGATGCCTGACTGGCAAAAGCTCCAGCATGGGACATTCTTCTACTCTTCCCTACTTTTAAGGAAACCCCCCACTGGACATTGGGACATATCGCGACACACACACCTCAACATTGTTACAACCCCCCGCTTCACTTTTTTCTGACGAGCCTTAGTCTACACCTTTGTATAAAATCTTCATTTTTTTGGCAATTTCAAGCATTGTATAGCCTTCATTCTTCAATGGTTCATGATTCACTGACAAGTTTCTAGAGAAAGATGTTACTTTTTTGCCATTTTTGACCTAATATCGACCTTCAGACATGCCAGTATGCTGTGGCAACTGCAAAACAAACACAAAGACAATGTTAAGCTTCATTCAATAAACCAAATAGCTTTCAGCTGTGTTTGATAAAATAGGAAGTGATTTTCTAGTACCAAATAAAAAAGTAAGCATAATTACTTAGGATAAGGTGCTGGAGTGATGGCTGCTGGAAATGGGGCCTGTCTAGATTTGATCAAAAATGTATGTTTCAAATAGTGATGTTGCTCTTAATTACATCAGTAATGTCCTGACTATACTTCGATCAGTTCAATGCCACTTTGGTGGATAAAAGTATCAATTTCCTTTCGCAAAATCTGTATATTATTCAAAAATTTCGCCACCAGTGTATATAAAACCATTTAACAGGGTAGCAAGAAAATGTTACCTATATTAATACAAATCAAATAAATGACAGGACACATTACTAAAAACATTATTGTGACTAAAGATAGCAAGCAAGCAAGTTTATTTATATAGCACAATTCATACATTGAAGCAATTCAATGTGCTTTACAAAGAAAAAGAAAAAATATAAAAACAAATACTCAAATTAAAACATCAAAAACAACATAATAATAATAATAAGACAGAATAAGAAAATAGAAATAGAATACAAACAGGATAAAAACATAGGAAGCTATAAAACCTGTAAGGCTAAACAATGCAGTTACGTTTAAGCGCTCAGTCATAGGCGTGTGAAAAGAGAAGTGTTTTTAACCTGTATTTAAAAATTGACACGTTTGGGGTACGTCTAAGATCCTCTGGTAGTTGTGTGCAGCATAACTGCTAAACGCAGCTTGGCCATGTTTAGTTTGGGCGTTCATGGATCTAAGAGCCCTGCTCGGCTTATACTCTTCAAACATATCAGAAATGTTTTTGGGCCTAAATCTTTCAGTGATTTATAAACTAAAAGCACCATTTTAAAATGTATTCTGTAACTGACTGGAAGCCAGTGCAAAGATTTAAGAACCGGAGTGATCTGTTGCTCTGTTCTCTTGGTCCTGGTTAACATTCTAACAGAAACATTCTGAATGAGCTGCAGCTGTTTTACAGTCTTTTTGGGGAGTCCAGTTAAGAGGCCATTACAGTAGTCAACTCTACTAGAGATAAAAGCATGGATGAGCTTCTCTTGGTCTTTTTGGGACACCAAGCCCTTGATTCTGGCTATACACTGCGTGCACAATTATTAGGCAAATCATATTCCTCAAGATTTATTGTTGAACAAACACAATGCTCTCCAGGTAGGTTGCAGTTCTGGAATATGGTGGCACTGCAGGATAATGGGTTCCTGGTAGCTTCACGTTTAATTCTTCTTGAGTCTTTTGCAGTTAATTTGCATCTTTTCTTCTCCATACAATTTTTTGCACCCCAGTTGACTATTCGCAGCAAAACGTTTGAGTGTCCGGTGATCACGCCTCAATAGTTTAGCTATTTCAAGAGTGTTGCATCCGTCTGAAAGGTATTTTACAATTTGTGACTTTTCAGTGTCAGTTAAATCTCTTTTTTGGCCCATTTTGCCTGAGGTCATGAAGCTGCCTAATAATTATGCACACCTTGATATAAGGTGTTATTCACTGTTGCCACACCCTCCCTCATTTCACAAATACATATCACCTGAAAATTATTCAATCCAATAAGCATTCAAGGTTATATGGTTTGGAGTTGGAAAATGTGCATAGAAATAATAATACGATCAGAAAACTCACTTGCCTAATAATTGTGCACGCAGTATATTTTTAAGATGATAGAATGCTGTTCTGGTGACCGCTTTGATATGACTGTTAAATGTGAGGTCTGAGTCTATCAGAACACCAAGGTTACGTACTTGGTCCCTGGTTTTTAGGGCCCGAGAATCCAGCTCTTTATTGCCAAACACAATCTCTGTTTTATCTTGGTTAAATTGTAGACAATTTTGGTTCATCCAGGTATTTATGTGCTCTATACAGTGACACAGTGAGTCTATTCAGCTGTTGTCATACGGTTCGAGAGCCATATATATTTGAGTAACATCTGCATAGCTATGGTAGTTAACGTTCTTGTTCTGTGGAATTTGGCCCAGAGGTAGCATATAGAGATTGAACAGAAGCGGTTCGAGAACTGATCGCTGGGGAACTCTGCATGTCATAGCCACCCTATCAGATGCATGATTATAAATGGTGACAAAGTAACTCCGGCCATCTAGATAAGATCCGAACCAATTAAGATAAGTGCAAACAGTCAAGTTCTAGGTGAAAATTCTTACTTGCAGGTGTAGTATAGGGGATAAAGGTAAACCCCTTCGAATGCTATTGAGTGGACAGGTAGGAAAATTAATGCAAATGGGAATCTATGACCTACGTGATAATTGAATATCTAATAATCTGACTCCATATTGTTTGTAAATATACGCTATCATCAATGGCCATGTTATGCTGGAAGTTCTTAGAAAAGGTAGCTAGTCTTTCATCACAAGACAAACATTTAAAAGATCATGTGTTTCACGGCCTACATTATCCTCAATGCTCCTCATCAGTCAAGTCCAGAAAACAAGGGATCGTGTAGTAACCCGGAACGCAGGGATGACTAGTCTGGTCACTTCAGTTTACATATGCGTATGTGCCTATATCAGTTATCATAAGCGCCCATAAGGTGCAGGTTGTTTAACACGAACCATACAGTAAAATGGCATCTGTTCCTGGGGCTACACAGAATGTTATGATGACCACGACTCAGGGATGACTAGTCAATGTCATGTGTTCCTGGGCCTAACCATACTGCTTTGAAAATCCAGAACTCAGGGATACCAAGTCTGGTCGCTTAGACTTACTTGTGTGTTATTACCAGTAGCCCTACGAGCTTGTGTATGAAGATGAACGAGGAATGCCATAGTAATCTATATTCCAAAGTAATACAATTTATTCCAATCAAGTAATAAAGTTACAATACAAAACATAGTTGCCAACACGATTCAACATCCTCCCAACTAGTCTACTAAGTATACCATAAGTATTCAAGACACTATAGCACAAAGGTGTGCTAGGAGCTTCTGTTAACGATAGACTCCAAGAACTAAGTCAAGCTTCCCTATTTATCCCACCCAGACAGACTGATTCCAAACTCACCCATTGCGTCTATAATAGGCTCACCTCACCTTGGCAAAAACAATGAAACGAAGAAACTTGCATTCACACCAACATATATTCAATTAACACCATCCAAAGCCTAGACCCTTGGTCTTGCAGAATTCTTCATCCAGTAAACATTTACCTATAACAAACGATACATAACATGTACAGCATTGAAACCTATTGGAGAGTTTATCCCTTTATGAGACTCACATTAAAAGACCAAACATCAGTGAGGTTAATCCAACGAAAGTCATATTTCTACTTTGTTGATTAGTCCATCCTCACACCTGGTTCGTCTGAGCGGATGGGGCTACCTTGGCCCCCACCGTGTATGTCCGTTCCTTTCAGGAAGCAAATAGGCCCATTGGTGTGAGATTAGGATGTCCCACGCAGTTGAGACACCAGACAACATGGCACCTTCACAAACCTTCCAAAACACATCTTTCATTACGCTACACAGGTTCCCGCATGGCAAAGTAACAGAAAATAGTCAAAGTGAATAAAACCTTTACGCAATATTAACCTCACAGCAGTGCACCAATAGAAAGGCTAGAAACAAATAACAAAATATTTACGTAATGGACAACAAAATAACTACACCCTAATAAAGATATTAAAAATTTAAAACTATATTAAGTGGAGAGTCTGGTAGCAGCAATTGAGGTGTATATGCGTGTGCGTGTGCGTGTGTGTGTGTGTGTGTGTGTGCGTGCGTGCGTGCTTATTTGATCACAAAACCAAAAATCCACCGGGGTCAGTCTCCATATCATACATCATGTCCTCAGTTGCCCCGGCAAACTGCAGCTTCTCTTCAGCCGAGAGTTATTTCAGCCAACTAGCCAAAGCCTGTGAAAGTACAGTAGACAATAAATTGACAATGTCAAACTGTAAAAATCTAGAGATTATGACTACAGCAAGTCATAATCTTCACATTTAAGGAAGCTGAAGGTGTTAGGATAAATTCAAATACATATTAAGAGATATACATCCATTTTTATATGGGGCCTTATTTTTTTTATTTTGTAAGAAAGATGAGTCATCTCAGAAAGATGAGGTTCTCAGAACGTGTTTTTTTCTTTCTACACTAGGGGTGGGACAATATGAGAATTTCATGTCACGATTATCCTAACCCTAACCCAAAATTAAACCCCAATTTACGATTTTGTTCTTGTGCATTTAAAAAGCCATTACAATAAAATAATATCAAAGAAGGTTTTTAATAATTTACTAATACTCTAAAAACATGTAAATCTCTAAATGTATATGGTTGCCAGCTTCATTGACAATACATTGCAGAGGATGTTTAGTGGCATTTAGAATTGACATTTGTACTGCATTTGCCTTCATTGCACATCTATACATTGCACATCTGTATGTTAAATCTGTAACATACATTATACTTAATACAAATAAATCTGAACTCTTCTATTCACACTTCTTGTTAGATGCTAACTGCATTTCGTTGTACTGTACTTGTACTTGTTCGATGACAAAGTTGAATCTAATCTAAAAAAAAATGTAGGGTAGTCAAGAACACTTTGATGACTGGCAGGAGATTTTTGAAGTCACTTATCTGAGGATCAGGGGTGAAAATAGATTTAATTTCTTACCGGTACTGATCTGTGGGTGCATGCACTTCCGTGCGCATTTTGTGCCTCATTAGCCAAGGATAGGCCTATTTGATGTGTCGATTCTTTATAATACAGTGGATATAAAAAGTCTACAAACCTCTGTTAACATGTCAGGTTTTTGTGATGTGAAAGAATGAGACAAAGATAAATCATGTCAGAACTTTTTCCACTTTTAGTGTGACCTATAATATGAACAATTCAATTGAAAAACAAACTGAAATCTTCGAGGGGGAAAAATAAAAAATAAAAACCTTACAATAACCTGGTTGCATAAGTGTGCACACCCTCTTATAACTGGGGATGTGGCTGTGTTCAGAATTAACCAATCACATTCAAAGTCATGTTAAATAGAAGTCATTACACACCTGCCATCATTAAAAGTGACTCTGATTAATCACAGAGTTCAGCTGTTCTAGTAGGATTTTCCTGACATTTTCTTAGTTGCATCTCAGAGCAAAAGCCATGGTCTGCACAGAGCTTCCAAAGCATCAGAGGGATCTCATTGTTGAAAGATATCAGTATCAGGAGATATCAGGAGAAGGGTACAAAAGAATTTCCAAAGCATTAGATATACCATGGAACACAGTGAAGACAGTCATCATCAAGTGGAGAAAATATGGCACAACAGAGACATTACCAAGAACTGGACATCCCTCCAAAATTGATGAAAAGACAAGAAGAAAACTGGTCAGGGAGGCTTTGCAGAGGCCTACAGCAGCATTAAAGGAACTGCAGGAATTTCTGGCAAGTACTGGCTGTGTGCTACATGTGACAACAATCTCCCGTATTCTTCATATGAATGGGCTATGGGGTAGGGTGGCGAGACGGAAGCCGTTTCTTACAAAGAAAAACATCCAAGCCTGGCTGAAGTTTGCAAAAACAAACATCAAGTCTCCCAAAAGCATGTGGGAAAATGTGTTATGGTCTGATGAAACCAAGGTTGAACTTTTTGGACATTATTCCAAAAGGTATGTTTGGCGCAAAAACAACACTGCACATCACCCAAAGAACACCATACCCACAGTGAAGCATGGTGGTGGCAGCATCATGCTTTGGGGCTGTTTTTCTTCAGCTGGAACCGGGGCCTTAGTCAGGGTGGAGGGAATTATGAACAGTTCCAAATACCAGGCAATTTTGGCACAAAACCTTCAGGTGTC
>JACXGI010013508.1:0-20827 GCA_016801175.1 Esox masquinongy | reverse complement strand
TGTCTCACTTGTTGTTGATTCTTCACAAAAAATTACAGTTTTATATCTTTATGTTTGAAGCCTGAAATGTGGCAAAAGGTCGAAAAGTTCAAGGGGGCCGAATACTTTCGCAAGGCACTGTACGTAGTCTGAGGAGCACTCGATTCTTCATATTAGTCAGTATTGTAACGTTATGTTCTATGCTGGTGGTGACTGGATGAACTACTGTATCCCACTTTGAATGTATCTCCAAATATAAAACTGCTGTTACCAAACTATTTTTCTGAGTAGGTTTAAGAATTTCCTTATATCGCAAAGTGGTGCTGCTAGGAAACAGGATACTCAAAATATCATATGACATACATTTTCTTTTACATTAAGTCGTGTGCATATACGATTATGGGGAATTAGTGTATATACACTATAGAGTTGATTAACATGTTTAAAATTTCAGTGAAATTGGGTGGTAAACAAGATTATCTTTGAATATCAGTTATAAAAACATGCTAAGTCTGAATATGTCAAATATCTGGTCTTTGTTTAATATTTTTTTCACATTTTCTTAGCAGTTTCATACATTTGAGTCTTGAATTTGTCCTCCAGAGAGACATGACAATTATTATGCATAAAATAAAAAAAACTAATTTTAAATACACATTAATTTAATTTCAATGAAAAAATCACTCATTGTTTGTCATTCCTCTTTCAAAAAGTAATCTAAAAACCTCGGGAAATTCTGCAAAATAAGGCATAGCCTAATTATATTTGATAATGGTGTGAAAGAAGTGTATACCCTCTAATTTTGAGTAAAATTTGTGTACATTTTACTGACAAATTTATAAATCGACAAATCTACTTCTGGATCATGTTGAGATGACTTGCTGGGTTTCATTATGATTTCTTTAATTCTCCAATTTATAATCTCCATAAGACAGAAGAAAAGAAGCTAGTGTGCGTGCAGCGTTATTTTGTTATTACTTTCCACCAAATAACACAATTTGATTGAACTTTATGGAATGACGATTATGTGAAAAATGTATTTGTGACAGCGAAAACACAACACTGGAGAAACTCAATCGAGTGTGGTACATACCGTATACATTTTATCTGATGAATGTCAGTTGCAGGTTTTAAATTTGACCTTTTCTTCAAAGACGTTTCGTTGGCTTGTGCAGAAAGCGTATGAGCTCGATCATGAGTTCCCAGCAGAAGCCATCCACAAGCTACAAAATTATTAAATACTGGCTGGATGGAGAAAGTTCTGTCTGGAGAAGACTTAACTGAAGTTGTCCACTCCTATGTGAACATTGGATCTGTTGTATAGCATACTGTTTTACAAATATAGCTTGAGGCCTGAACTGTTTTTTTTTTTTGTGTTCATTTTACAGCAATACATGGCATGTACATGGTCCTCTATCTTAACAATTAATTTTTTTAGACAGTTACAAGACAGAAGACCAGCCTAAGTAAAATACTGAATCTCTTTTTAATCCTTTCACAGTGATGCGGTTAACAAAACCCACACTCTTTACTAACATGCCAGTGACATGTGAAGATAGAGACCTTCCAGGTAAGCCTCTTGATTTATTGTATGTATTTATTTATCTTGTTTAACTTAGTGTTTTGGGATATTGTTGTCAACACTTTGGCTAGTCCTGGCCATAA
Organism: Esox masquinongy; assembly: GCA_016801175.1. NCBI lineage: Eukaryota > Metazoa > Chordata > Actinopteri > Esociformes > Esocidae > Esox > Esox masquinongy. The sequence continues at coordinate 19,183 of JACXGI010013508.1, read as the reverse complement.
AAGCTTGTAACGCCCTACTTGCTCAGTCATCCAGTTTGGAGGGTGACACCATACAACGCGTAAGGCTTAATTAGGGATGCACCAATCTGTTACTGGCATCGGATCAGGTAACGGCGACAGCTTGTCTATGTAATGAGCTAATGCCATGCAACAGATTGTCCTAACAATTTGTCCTAACAACGTGTTTTAATTTGTTTATAAACCACTTTCAACTATGCGATTTCTAATCTCGAAATCTATTCAGATTCATAGCTAAACTTGCTGTACAGCCTTTCCTTTTAGTTCCATCTTCAACTGATAAGCTAGAAAGGCTATTTCCTAAAGTTAATCTATTTCCATTTTGATCATAATGTGATTGGACGCCAACAAGCTAAACACGCCGATTCACATGGAATATTATGATTTCAACCAAATACCTATAAGAAAATGCCTGTTTAAACTTTGAGGGAAAAATCTTAGTTTGTCACGAATCCTCTTTCCAACTTTACTTTGATTTAGAATTTCCACAAATGCCTTACTCTACCTTGGAGTTTTCATGGAGATTTGATGTTGTTAAAATGGTGTAAGTTCCACTTTAAATCTTAAATATTGAGAAAGTTGTTAATAAAAAGTTGAATGACATACAATTCAGTCATGTAGAAGAATTATGGCAATCATAGCACGTCAACAAAGTGAAAATTTAGATATTGAATCGGTACTCAGCAGATACTCAAAGTTCAGTACTCAGAATAGGTATCAACCATGAAAAAATGGTTTCAGTACATCCCTGTTAATAATCATATTGGCTGAGCTCCAAGATCTGACATCTTATATTACCCATTTTGGTTCTTTTGAATACTCATTAGTGCGCATGCATTTTCTTTGCAGTTTAGTATCCAACAATAGAAATTGCAGAAACTGTTGCATTGACCCTGAAGTCATGTACATCGCTACAATTTAAGAGTTGGAGACCAATTAACCTAACTGGGGTCTGATTTTAAAAGTGACTTCAGTAAGATTAGGATTGCTTTTACAAGGGGGTGGAGGCTTATATAATTATATTTCCATTTTGTTTTGACAGTGATAAAAAAAAGATGAATATGGTGTGTAGAGAAGTGGTGAAAAAGCCTAATTCAAATGCATAATGTATAAAAGGGGATCATATATAGATTACCAAAACACACCTATAGTAAGTCACAATTATTTTCATGTTTTCTTGTTGTGGTGGATATAAGATGCAGGATAAATGAGCCAATTAGAAGCTTATTAGGTGACCATAATGATATAAATGCTAAAGGGCTTTAGGATTTGATCTTTAGAACAAGGGAAGAATTCCTCTAACTGGCTCTCCAACAGTTGAATTAATTGAGCCAGTTAAGTGTACCTTGCCCTCCACTTATATTGGCACTCTTGGTAGATATGAGCAAAACATGCTGTGAAAAAAATGTATTTATTCATCCTCTTGATCTTTCATTCAAAAATCTTACATTTAATTAAAGTAAAGCAATTGAAAGAATTATTGGCACCCCCTCATTTAATTATTTGTGCAACCTCCCTTTACCAAGATAATAGCTCTTAGTCTTCTCTTATAATTCATAACTAAGTTGGAGAACACATGGCAAGGCATCTGACACTTCCTCCATACAGAATCTCTCCAGATCCTTCAGATTCTGAGTTCCACATTTTCCAAAGGTTTTCTATGGGGTTTAGTTCAAGGGACTGGGATGGCCATGGCGAAACCTTGATTCTGTGGTCATTGAACCATTTTTGTGTTGATTTTGAGGTGTGCTTTGGATAATGGTCCTGCTGGAAGATCCAACCACTGCCCAGTTTAAGCTTCCTGGTGGAGGCAGTCAGGTTTTGATTTAATATCCGCTGGTTCTTGATGGAGTCCATGATAGCATGTTTCCTAACAAGTTATCCAGGGCCTTGGGAAGAAAAACAGCCCCAGAACATAAAAGATCCAACACCATACTTCACAATGAAGATTCTGCATGCCTATCCTTCTGTCTACACAAAACTCTTGTGTTTGTTTCCAAAAAACTATTTTTGTCTCATCTGACCATAGAACCCGGTCCCATTTAAAGTTCCAGTAACAATTGGCAAACTGTTAGTGCTTGAGTTTTTTTGTTTGATGACAGCTAAGGCTTTTTTATGGCGACCCTCCAAAACAATGTGTGGTTATGTAGGTAGGGTCTGATCATAGTTATGGAGGCTTTCTGACCCCAAGACCCAATTAGCATCTGTAATTCTCCAGCTGTGATCCTTAGAGATTCTTTGGCCCTTGAACCATCCTCCTCATTGTGTGTGGGGTCAGTATAGAGACACATCTTCCTGACCAATTGTTAACATCTCCAGTTGCTTTAAACTTTCTTAATTATTGCCCTGATAGTGGAAATGGGCTCAACCGCTGAGCTGTTTCTTATAGCCATTTCCTGATTTGTGCTGCTCAACAACCTTTAGTCGCACATCATTACTTTTTTTCTGTGTCTTTCCTATAATGATGGATGATTGAGGGAATTTGGCCTGTGTGTAACCTCATATTTGTACCCCAGTCAAACAGGTATATCCATGGCTTAGCACACTTAAGTGTTCCTAATCACTCAGGTGAACTGAAAAACATAAAATATGAATGGGAACATACTTCAGTTAGATTTTACACAATGTTTTTGGGGTGACAATTGTTTTAGAGAACAATAGTTATTTAATTTATTACAAATTTATTTTTTTCAATAATTTTATTCAAATTAAAGGTTTGATTTTTAAAAAAATATATTTTGAATGAAGGACCAAGAGGATAAACAGCAAAGATTCTTTTTTTCACCATCCGTTTAACTCATTTTTTACCAAGGGTGACAATATTAGTGGAGGGCACTGTAGCCATTTGGTATCAGTCAGTAATCAATAATAAAACCAGCCAGCCATATCCATCTGCTTCTGTTGAATCTCTGATTTTCCAGGAATAAATCAGTTTGTGTCCCAAATTTAGTTCAGTAGATGTTAAGATCATTTACAGTATTTACTTTTCTGTCAGAGGCCTGCCTACTGTAATGTGAACCTGAATCCATAAATCACAGTGACAATTCTAAGAGTGTACTAGTAGCCTTTTACACATAGATGTAGAGTATTGACATTTATCATGAATATTACAGCTACAGAGCTTATGTAATATTGTGAGACTGACTACTAGACATGGTAGCGTCATATAGTCCTAACATGTGGGAATGTCTGGAAGAAAGGTATAGATATATACAGTCCGAAGTAGCTGCCATTGTGTCAGGTTCTTGTGCATCAACACCACTTGTGCTGTGTATGAGCAATTTGTGTGTGTGTGTGGGTGTACGTGTGTGTGTGGGTGGGTGTGTGTGGGTGTACGTGTGCATGAATTCTAAAGGGGATTTGTTTGGTCGGCTAATGAAGGAGGACCCATCCACCATAAAAGGAGCAGAGGCGTTAATGCTGGGAGAGATGCTCACACTACCTCAAAACTTTGGGTAATAAACAAACATTACAGTAACATTTCTTCAACATCTTTGCTGTGTAAAGCAGGATTACCCGCATAGAAGCACACAACTGGCTTTTAACATTCAGACTGGCAATTTGTATCTTTCATTTGTTTCAGTGAAGAATTGTCCTTTTTTTGCTAGACAAAGCCTTTAGAGCAATGCTAGTCAAGAAATGCTAGTTAAGTTCTAGTTGCTGTTTTTCAGGGGGCATTGTCTTTTTGTGATACTTGCGTAACTACTTTCCTCTGCACAGAAATATTTTCCTTGGTGAGACTTTCTCCAGTTACATTAGTGTGCACAATGACAGCACCCAGGTGGTCAAAGACATACTAGTAAAGGTACAGTACAGATCTACAACATTGCAATAGAAACATGTTTAACCAATCTCTCATTGATGAATCAGGTTTAAATCATGCTTTTTGTCATGTCTTAAAGGCAGACCTGCAGACCAGCTCTCAGAGACTTAACCTATCTGCATCCAACAATGGCGTCACAGAGCTGAAGCCTGAGTGCTGCATTGATGATGTCATCCATCATGAAGTGAAAGAGATTGGAACTCACATGTATGTTTTCTTTTCTGACAGACCGATTGTTCAATAATAAATTTTTGACCATTGCTCTATGTAATTCTGATAAAACTGTTTCACATAAGATACAACTAAGCTGCATTTCTACAAAGATACACCTAAGTTAATTTGAATGCTTATATTTGATGAATTTCTCTTTATTTTAGCTTGGTTTGTGCCGTAAGTTATACCACACAGGCAGGAGAGAAGCTATACTTCAGGAAGTTCTTTAAATTTCAGGTGAGTTATCTATGTTTGCCAATGAAATTTACGCCTAGGTGCCAAAGCTGTTGTAACATTATGCAATGCAATGGGCATGGTTCTCAGTGATTAGCCTAATAATACACAGATCAAACTTCCCTTTACTGAGGAAGACATCTTATTTAGATATAAATGATTAAGAAAGAACATGAATGTAGCATGACAATATGTCTAGACAGTGGAAACTGATAACGGGTTGGTGGAGGTCACATCCTTTTATTTAAGCCAAAAACCCTCTCTTTGGTTTAGCTGGCCGTACATGTCGATGTTAATTGATACGATATGAAAATTATGTCAAATAAGACACAAGTTCTCTCTCCTTTTACTATTTCTCTCTTCAGTGTAAAAGGGACAAAATAGTATAGGAGACTAGACCTCAGCCTTCAGCAATGTCACAGGTCCATGACAGAGAAAAGGCAATTAGCACACAACCTTTGGCTTTGGAGCAACAAACATTCTTGTTACTTTCTGTCTTCAGTGTCAGATTGAATCTGCTCAGATTCACACAAACTAAATTCAACTTTAGAAGATGTTCTACATTTCTGTAGAAAATATTCTGACAGTTCTAAATCAAATTTGGCTCATGGATCTGTCACCATATATGACTAGTGATATTTGCTAATGTTGTGGAGAGAGGTGTTTTGTGGCTGTTGAATGCAGGAATCATTTGAGAAATCGGGATCATTTAGGTTTCAATCTATTCTCAATCAGGTTTTGAAACCACTTGATGTGAAAACCAAGTTCTACAATGCGGAGGTATGTTTTTCACCATCTTTATTACTATACTTACCTCACTCTTTTATTGCTTACACCAAAACCATTAGAAATACAATTTACCATTACAATATTAGAATTGGCCACATCATGTGTCATTCCATGGTCAGGCTTTTTCCATTGGAGAAACACATTGTTAAATAAGCTTTTTTTCTTCTCATTTTCATATTAGTGGCATTTCATTTGTTAGTCTTTGAAATAAGATTCATTTACACTATAATTTGGCATGTAACCTTCATTTGTTTATTGTCTCTTGTGTTTTATTTTCTCCATTAGAGTGACCTCAGTTCTGTGGTAATAGTTTTTCCAGTTTTCATTGCTGTTAACTCTTGCTTTCTTAATCCTTTTTGTTGCAGCAATGTCTGTCTTTCTCTAGAGCCAATGATCATGAACAATGGCAAAATATTTCAAAGCATGCATTAATGTTAAAGCCGAAGTGCAGTTAATAACTTGGTTTTTATGTTTGTGTAATGTTGTCACACTATGAGGTAGAACTAATACTGCAATAATGAAAATTATTGATTAATTAATATTCCTTGAAAAAAGGAAAATAAAATGACCTTTTAGACTGTCCAAATGAGTCCAACTTTTCTCCTAGATTATCACAATCTGCTCTGAATATTCATTTGGGTTAAAGGGTGAGCTCCTCTAGACCATCCTATCAGCCAATTAGGGTTGTGTATGTACAACAAATGTATTTCCTACCACCCACAAATCAGACCAAATATGTTGAGGGCCTTGGAGGCTCAGGAGAATAAATTATATAACATAATTATATAACATATGTTTAGGTTATTTTCATTGGATAAACACAGTGATTTATTAGACAGTGTTAGAAAAATAATATCACCAAGACTGCTTCTGAGCTTTAACATGATTGCTGAAAAGAATAAAAACCTATATAGTAAGATAACACTTCTCATAAAGAAAGCAGATGCTGCTTCCGTAAAGGTCCATGAAATGCTTTTTCCACTATTTTGCCGCTGTTCTGACTTTTCTTCTTCAACGCTTGAGTCCTCTTGCTAACTCCTCTCTCACAGGACTGGTAAAATCGGTTGTATTGGGGCGTGGTGCCTGAGCGTTTAATGGGAAACTTGGGAAGTGCAGTGATTAACCAATCCATCCTTTAGGGTAAAATCAATATTTGATCAACATCATGTGTCTAGGTCGTGGCTGAATTTTAATTGGTATGCTATTCTCTATATGGAGCATTGCTTTTGACTAGGCCTCCTGGTGCTTTCATCAAAAGCATTGAACTATACAGTGAATTGAGGGGCAATTCAGACAGAGCCTAGTCATGCATGATGGTAGCGTGGTTTCCATTTTGACAGGTCTTTTGAATGATTGGAATCTGAATGCACATTTTAATTACATATTTCTATCAACTTCCAGTACTAACTTATAATTGGAAAGCTTTTACTTTTAATGATGAGTGGGGCAGTTGGTGTTAATGTAAATTAAATATCCTTTACACAAGGTTCTTGTAAAGTGTCTGCAATACATTGGATAAATATAGGATGCTATTAGAAATATCCAATCTGATGTCTTGGGTGGTCAGGCTCAGCATGTGGGATGTTGAGAGGTGCCCTGCTCTGTAAGAATAACCCCAGTCTGTCTGTCTGGCAGAGTGTTTGTCTGTGGTCCCTACTTAAACACTAGCCTTTGGATTGCAGGCATGAACTAATCTCTGGGCGCTCCTCTGTTCAGTTCAGTACTAATCCACTCCTCAAAGGTAAATTGAGCAGACTTTCATACTCCATTTCATTTGGGCACCGCTGGTTGATTGTAATATTTTTTGGAGACTGGCTGAAGTACAAAGCCCTTGTTGTAATGGTGTATGATATACAGGTACATTGTGGTGTTTTCTAGGTTCAACCTGTATGAATTAGTTTGCACAAAAATCTGACACACACAAAGCCTAAATTTAAATTTAAATGTTTCCTGTTAAGAGTCACAAGTTCATTGAAAAGAACTCAAAGTGCTGCCCAGTTAGATCCTTTGGGGAGGTGTTCCTATAGGTAGTGTTAGTGGCTAACGTTAGCACTGACCCCAACCCACAGACAGACGAGGTGTTCCTGGAGGCGCAGATCCAGAACATCACCACGTCGCCCATGTTCATGGAGAAGGTTTCTTTGGAGCCGTCCATGATGTACAATGTCACTGAGCTCAACACTGTGGACACTGGGGATGAAGGGTAAGGGATACACACCACACACACACACACACACACACACACACACACACACACACACACACAACATCTTAAAAAGAGAAATGGAACTCAAGTGTTTGTATTGTCAATACCTTCAGTTTTATACTGCTTTGTTGTTGAAACAACTTCAGTGTGAAAGCTGTTATTCTGTGCTTTTTATTCAATTGCAGGATTTACTTGGTCATAATTTTTCACTCTAGCTAAAGACGTCCTCACTGTATGTCAAAGGTAATTTGTTTTCAGTGTCAGCTCAGACTTTTCCACTGTGTACCAGAATGTCTACATTTGGGAAGATGTCATACTTGCAGCCTATGGACACGCGGCAATATCTCTACTGCCTGAAGCCCAAACCAGAGTTTGCAGAGAAAGCAGGCGTCATCAAGGGCGTGACAGTGATCGGCAAACTGGACATTGTGTGGAAAACCAACTTAGGAGAGAGAGGGAGGCTGCAGACAAGCCAACTACAGAGAATGGTACCAGAACATTCTTAATTACGGCATACTGTTCTAATTAGGTGAACTCAAAAAGTATTTTGACATCTTAGACAAAATAAACGTTTTGTCTGTTGTTCTAACACTTTGGATTTCAAATGATACAATGACTTGCGCCCTGCAGTTAACCTATAGACTGTCAGATTTAGAGAGTATTTTAATTAATCAGAAAATACCACACATTTTAGTTAATGGCAAATGACCTGGAAGACTAAGGAAGACCTCTACAGTGGATGACCAAAGAATGTTCACCATTATGAGGAGAAAAAAAACTAAGGCTGAGATACTTCTTTGGTCATATGGTACATTGAATCATTTGTATTGCTAGGTCAAACATGGTGTGCTTGCATACTCCTAATCTTTCACTTTGATAAAGAGAGGGTGAGCAGTAATATTAACCTGGGACAAAGGGAGGTGAGTGACATTCTGACCAAGCACATTGTGTGAACTTAAGCAAAACAAAAAGCTAGAAAATAAATATATAACTGCTGAAATCCCCTGTGGAAGCACAAACCCCTCCCCAAAACAAACCAAATCTACACAATCCGTATGCAGAAAACCACAGGTTTGACTGCAAGGTGCCTCAGCAAAAGCTACAAGAGACATCAGTTCTGGAAAACTGTATTGTAGACCAGGGGTGTCCGTGTGTCTGCAGGTTTTTGGTTTTTCCTATAAATTGGTTCCCAGTTCACACCTAAACAACCAGGTGAGGTTAGAAACTAACCAATTAGTAACCTAATTAGTCAATCAAGTACAAGGTGAGAGCGAAAACTTGCAGACACACAGCCCTCCGTGGAATAGTTTGGACACCCCTGTTTTAAACAGATGAGAAAAAGATCAGCATTTGGTGACGAGGAACATTTGGTGAGAAAAAAGAGCTGATATACCACCTCACCTGTGAAATATGGTGGCGAGTATTTTACAGTATGTTTTGGGAATCTATGTCTGCCACTGGAACTGGCGGGATGTATTCTGAAGTATACAGAAACTTGTGTGTTCAGATACAACCATATTTAGTCCTCCTTCTAGTCCGGTCTTTGTTCTTACTGCCCTAAGTTACTGTAACTCACCACAAAGTTGATTACTAGGTGACCTTAACAAATATATGGTCAACCAACCAAAATCTATGCTGCTCCTGTTGGATTCATGAAGCCCCATGTCCTTGCCAGGATTATGTTCTCCAAATGGATATCAGAATTTTCTACACATTCTGGCATGATGAACATAAAAAACAAGTGTTTTGATAAGACAGTCATACGAGTTTACATCAACCTAATATGTTTTATGGACCAAAAGGCAGCGTTTGATACGTTTCATTCGTTTTATTCTGAAATGAATAACAACAGTACGGGTGCATTCGATTCAGTCATTGAATATTTGTCCGATACTGGCCAAAAATAAGAGGGTGTTAGCGACAGAGACTAGGTAATGAGCCGACGCTTGGCAGCAGTAAAAACTTGATTTGTTGATGACCGGCAGACCGAAAACATGCGAACTCAAATATAACAACTATTACGATAATATCTGGAATTACTTTACACTAAAGTAACAGCCACAAGTAAAACTGGTAGTTTTGAACTTTGCAAAGCAAGTGTTTCGATGGGTGACAGTATAGAAACTTAAGCCCGCTAGCTAGCTGAAGCTGGCACCTGACGCCATTCTAATTGAGAAAACAACACCAATAATCTTGATGCTTCCAACAATGGATCTTATTTAATGTTTGGGTCTCGGTCAGCCTTCAGCAGTGTATTGATTTTTTACCTGTCTCCGCCAGGCTCCTGGTTATGGAGACGTCAGACTATCACTGGAGATGATACCAGATACGGTCAACCTAGAGGAACCCTTCGACATCACCTGTAAAATCACTAACTGCAGGTATAGTCATGGTTTGGTAACGCCTTGTTTCTTGCCTGCTACTACCTGACAGACTCACACTCAAACACAGAGGACCTCGTTCTGCCCAATATTTTATGTGGTCACCTGGTAATAAAGTTGACCCATTTAGTAAATCAGTTTTACAGCCCTCTTCACCATTCACAAAGATCAAAACAATGGGAATGTAAATGAAAATAGTACAATGACAATAAATGTTGAAACTGAGAAATGTTATTGTTTTTGGAAAAATACAGGCCCATTTTGAAATTGATGCCAGCAACATGTTACAAGTCAACAACACAAAAGACTGGAAAAGTTGTGTAATGCTAAATAACCTTAACCTGGTGGAATATCACACAACTAATGAGGTAAATTGGCAACAGGTCAGTAACATTGGGTATTAAAAGGTCATTCAGGAGAGGATGGGTCTGTCAGAAGTGAGAATGGGGAGGGGTTTACCACTCTGAAAGACTTTGTGGGCAAATTGTGCAACAATTTAAAAATAACTTTTCTCAAAATGCAAAAAATAAACAACAGAGTTTTGTTTCTTGGGCTCAAACATAAGGGGGAGCCGTGTACTTTTATTACAACACAATGATTTCTCAAACAAAATATTTTATTGAGTAGTATGATTTTATTCTGGAAACAGGTTTCAAAAGTATATATGAACTCTTTCAGCAATGTTAATAGTTCATACTAAACTGTGTAATTATACATGCTCAATTCAGAGCCAGAACTACCACACCCATTGGCTCCCCAGATAACATTAGCAGGTAGCTAGCTAGGAAATAAACCTTAGATAACCTATAAGGCAACAAGGCTGAAACTAAACAATAGTTTCCACATCATGGTGTAAAATGATCTTTGTTAAGAACTATGAGAAGCTTTCTTGATACACACTTGATTATCATGCACACTGACAATCTTTTGTAGTATGTTGCACAGAATGCTACAAAAACCTCTGGACAATAGCATCTGCTAAGTGACAATTGAAAATAGAATTACATTAGCTGGTACTCCTTCAAGCTCTTCTATGGCATGTGTCTGTCAAACAGAGACCTTACTCATCTGTCACTGGTTCTGTTGTTGTGGTTGATTGAAATAGCATTTTGACCATCTCACTTTCAAATAGTTTTTTTGTCTTAGTGATAGATGCTTGCTTTGGCAGTAATACACCCCTGAAAGTGTATGGCCTTGAAGACCTAACAGATTGCATTTCTTTATTTTCTAATAAATGGTTAAACAAATACATGGTCTCATCTGTCTGAAATCAAACAAGTTTCCAAAGGTGTTATTTACTTACTCAGGATTCCTTTATCTAAGTTCTGGTTGAAGATAACCAGAATAATATTCTGTGTAATAAAAAAATGAAAAGCTTATCTTTCCACAGCGCTTGGTGTCAAGTTTCTACAGATCTACAGAATATATGACAGCTACACATGGTATAGTACTGAAATGACATGGTGCTTAAAGCTTTGTAACCAGGCTGGTTGCGTATGTTGCAGTGAGAGGACTATGGACCTGGTGCTGGAGATGTGTAACACCCGTTCTATCCACTGGTGCGGTGTGTCGGGGAGACAGCTAGGCAAAGTCAGCCCCAGTGCCTCGCTCACTCTGCCCCTCAAACTCCTCTCTTCTGTCCAGGGCCTCCAGGTATCCTTTTAATGCTTTTCATGTTAGAGAACTTTGTGTGACCTTCCGAGTGGCATGGCTGTCTAAAGCTCTTTCAATGATGGCCTGGCAAGATGTCAAAAGGGCTTGAATAAATGTAGGATAAAAACAGACAAGACAGACAGAAAACACATTGCAAATGCACCAATCAGATGTAGGTATGTAGGTGAATGAGAAATACACACTACCAACATTGGATTACATATTTCTCAAGTTGGCAGGGGGAAAAAATGGTTCTCCTTTTAGGAGAACTGCAAGTGGTTTCTGACAAATTCCACTTGAAGCTAGATGAAAGGTAATAACCTTTATAACACTGTACAGTAGATGCTGCTCTAGCAGACTTTCCCCAGAGCAAAGAGAAAAAAAAATGTGTTGTTGAGTGGCCTTGAGTGCTACATGGATGACATTGAGTTTACAAACACTTGAAAGAGGATATCAACCTGAGGCTAGCAGAGCTGTTACAAATCATGGTTGTTTCAGAACTGAAGTTGATTAAGGATAATTTTGCCTGAACCCAACTTAACTGAACTTTGTGAGGTACCCAAGAAAGGGTAATTCAAAACCTAGAAAATGCTGCACATTGCTCAGGTCACAATAGCTATTTTTGATACACAGTTTAGGCTTCACTGGTCTCCAAATGCTACGTTTAGACACTTGTGAAAATCCATTCACAGTCTGTAAGGCATGAATAATTGACAGCTGCAGTGTCATTCACATCATTGTATAGAAAATATATAGTGATATCCATAGCCAATCTGTTATTATCAGCTTGATGTTACATTCAGAATATGAGAAGTATAACCTATAATTAAGAGGAAAAAAATCATAAAGAACAAAATAGATTGATGTCATACAATCATTGTGCGCTGCATAGATGTCATGAAATAAATGTGTTCTTCAAAAAAGTTATTTTGCTTTCAATAAAAGCATGTTATATTTTGTTCCATCATGTAACAGATATTATAACTTGAAAAACTACCCAAAATCCCTGGTTGTAAAAAAGATGTATCTATAAATAATGAGACAATATTGATGGAAAAGCAGTCTTCACAGGAGCATTGAGCGTGTCTCCTGGGTCTCAATGGGTGTGTTTTGATTAATAAAAGATAAATACGTTGCTAAAAATAAAAGGTATGACCCTTGATAATAAAAATAATCCTCAACTAATTTCATTATCCAATATTTGGAGGTAATATTTGGGTGTAATTTACACTGATCAGCCATAACATTATGACCACTGACAGGTGAAGTGAATAACACTGATAATCCTATCATGGCAGCTGTCAGTGGGTGGGATAAGGCAGCAAGGTAATGTGTTAGAAGCAGGAAAACTGGGCAAGCGAAAAATTGTAATGGCTTGACAACTGGGTCAGAGCATCTCCTAAACTGCAGCCCTTGTGGGGTGTTCCCAGTCTGCAGTGGTCAGTACCTATCAAAACTTGTCCAAGGAAGGAAATGCGGTGAACCAGCAACAGGGTCATGAGCGGCCAAGACTCATTGATGCACATGGGGAGCGAAGTCTGGCCTGTGTGGTCCGATCCAACAGACACGCTACTGTAGCTCAAATTGCTGAAAAAGTTAATGCTGGTACTGATAGAAAGGTGTCAAAACACACAGTGCATCACAGTTTGTTGCCTATGGGTCTGCATAGCCACTGACCCGTCCTCTGCCGAAAGCGCCTACAATGGGCATGGGAACATCAGAACTGGAGCACGGAGCAATGGAAGAAGGTGGCCTGGTCTGATGAATCAGGTTTTCTTTTACATCACATGGTTAGCCGGGTGCGTGTGCGTCGCTTACCTGGAGAACACATGGCACCAGGATGCACTATGGGAAGAAGACAAGCCGGCGGACGCAATGTGATGCTTTGGGAAATGCTCTGCTGGGAAACCTTGGGTCCTGTCATTCATGTGGATGTTACTTTGACACGTACCAACTATCTGAGCATTGTTGCAGACCATGTGCACACTTTTATGGCAACGGTATTCTCTGATGGCATTGGCCTCTTTCAGCAGGATAATATGCCCTGCCACAAAGCAAAAATGGTTCAGGAATGGTTTGAGGAACACAACAATGAGTTCAAGGTGTTGACTTGGGCTCCAAATTCCCCATATCTCAATCCAAACGAGCATTTGTGGGATGTGCTGGTCAAACGGGTCTGATCCGTGGAGGCCCCACCTCGCAACTTACAGGACTTAAAGGATCTGCTGCTAACGTCTTGGTGCCAGATACCACAGCACACCTTCAGAGGTCTAGTGGAGTCCATGCTTCGACAGGTCAGGGCTATTTTGGCAGCAAAAGGGGGACCTACACAATATTAGGCAGGTGGTCATAATGTTATGGCTGATCAGTATATATGAACATAATGCATTGCAATGTGAAACATGTCTTTATAGATGACACACACATTTTTGATCTTGTGTGTTGTATTCAGTGAATGTCAAATCTACCTAAAGTTTCGGGAATAAAAGGTTGATCTATTGGGTTTTTTGTACTAAAACTTGTAGTATATTACCACAAACTTGTGTGAATAGTACCAGAGCAACTAAAAAAACTGTAATATACAATAAATAAAGCACTTGCATTTAATCCTGGAATGGATTTTTCTCATCTGATTAATCGCAATAATAATCATCAGATTAATCAATTATCAAAATACTGGATAACTGCAGCTCTACTTATTATAGCTTCAATTTATGCATGTATTGCAATGACTTTTGGGATCTCTTGCCAATAATCACCACAACTAATTACCATTTACATGTATTTCAGAGTATATCCGGCCTGAGACTTACCGACACGTTTCTGAAGAGGACATACGAATACGATGACATTGCACAGGTGTGTGTGGTTTGTCCATACATGAGCCGAGAGACCTAGACCATACTAGAATTGCGATACAGTACACCTTACATCTCAATGGACCAACTACCAAACTTATGCACCCAAAAGTGATGTTTTAACTTGTTTTTTATTGTTTACTTTGAAAAAAATAAATAATGATTTTAAATTAATGTGCATTTAAGTGTGAATAAAAGTGTTAACTTAATGGCTTATTTTGCATGGTTAGAAAAACATGTATTGTACACTATATAAGTACAAATCTGTCACTGAAGTGATTGCAACAGCTGTCAATTTCAATATATTTTATTCAGGTATATTTTCTGACAAAACATAATGCTGCCCTGTTTTTACAAGCATGTTCATTAGCTTCAATTGTCTGACAAGAAATATCAGATGGAAGAGCATGCAAAATCACCAAGACTGAAGTTCCCTACTATCAACAATGCTTCACTTGTGTGAAATGAAACAGAATTAGAAGGAAATGTCATTGATGTACAGTATGTGTGTTAGCTGTGGTTGCCGATGTTAGTAAATACAGGGGGGCTGGGCTGCAGACACGGTCACAATGCATACTTTCAAGGACATACTATCTTATAATTGGCTGTCTAACAATTGCAATCAAAAGCAATTACAGTAATCCTGATGATCAAGCCTTAAGATCTTTGTTTCACCCAACAGTAACTATAACAAATAATTTGATACAAAAATAACTGTTTCAACATGAAAGGATAGAAAACAATAACCCTGCTTTCGTGTGTAACTCATGAGAAGGCTCATTGTTCAAATACTTCAGAAATGCATACTTTAGGTCTTCAACTGCTTACCTAACCACTTTCTTTCCTTTCTCTACTTCCTTTCATTCTTTCATCTCCTTCCCTCAGGGCAATTACAGAATATAATATTAAGTCAATTCCTTGGGCCAGTTCTGAAGGGTGCAATGTTATAGAACTAGTGTGTACAACAGATACAATAACCTGTCATGTTGAATTGGAATCCTACCAGCTGAATGAATTAAATTTCTCTTAAAACATTTCACCTTAATAGAACTCTGCATTCACTTACATTTCTGTTAAGTAATTGAAATCTTTCAGACAGGACCTGTTATTTATTATTTGGTAATGGTTTACATTATTTGGTAATGGTTTCCACATTACTGTTCCAGCACAAACAAAATAAAATATATCTGTTTGGAATGGAAGATCAAAGATCAAATATGTGCTGTGAACTGGGTGGATATTAAAATGCTTTTATAGAACCTGTCTCCTGATTGGGTCTCTAGAACTGTAGAATATTGTTTCTCCTGACTGGTAGGAATGTTTTTGAAAATAATTGGGTGTGTACAATGGGGTAAAAATTCTGTTACTTGATTATCTATGTAGAACTTTCTCTCCTGATTTGGTAGTATCTACATAGAACTTGCCCTCCTGATTGGGTATGTACAATGTTTCTCCTCTAAAGAGCCAGTCACAGTAAAGTGCCATCATCCTCTTCTCCGTTTGTCTTCATTCCAGCTCTGCCAGTGATGTGAGTTTAAGGAATGGGTGAAAAGATTGTAATCACGTCATATGGTTGGTGGTCCTTACACTAAAGGGGGAAAGGTCCATATTAAAAATTGTTTACAATGTGTAAATATATTTTAATAACCAGATCCTAATACAGATATTGGCAATTTATAACAAAAGGGCATATGTACAATCAGGTGTAGGGATTATTCTATGACATACATGGATGGTAAAAGCGATTCTACCGAATTGTCAATGTTGCTCTTGACCATTACATTACAGTAAATGAGGAAGACGAAGAACACATTTTTCTCCATTTTCAAATGTGTGAGAAATGCCAGCATTGGCATGTCTAGCATGAGGCCTCAAAAATAATTATTTAATTCCCTCAAAATAGCAGGGATTTTTTCGGTAGTGATGGATATTTTTGGAGAATGCTGGGAGCCAAATGCATTGTTGGAAGGAGCAGTTCATTTGGCTTGATTTCCTTATCTTTCTTTACGTGGGTGATTTGCACTTTTCTTTCTAGGGTCATTTGTAAGAATGTTAAATGAAGAACCATTCAAGAACTAAATGCATGCTCATTCAGGTGAAGAAAAGCCACCAGAGCTGGCTCACCGAAAAGACTCGGAATGCCCATCACTATAGCACATGTGCTTTGCAAGGCTGTAGAACTGGTATGGTGTTGTATTTGCTATGTCTTAGTTCCCCACCCTAGTGTCTGCTTAGTGTCTCAATTTCAAGCCTAGCAAGGTTATAGGTAGATTTTTTTATGAATTGCATAATGCAATGTTAAATGTTGTATTTTCTCTGACAAGCCAGCTCTTTTGAGATATTATTTCTTGGATTATGCTATTTTATCAAAATAGCCTTCTTTTAAGCCAACACTATTACATAGGCGTCTTGGTGATCAGTTTGTCCTGTTTTAATGAATTATGTACTGGTAAAAAGATTATGTGAGGCACTACTTGTGAATAGTCTGTGTGAATAGCTTCATTTAATATTCAATTAGACATGGAATTAGGGAATACATTGCGTTATTTGCAACAATGTTGAGCACTGTCTTCTGATGATGTGATATATACTTTTTGGTGTAACATCCCCAACATTGGTTGTAGCACACTGACCTGCGTGGATCACGAGTGATCATCAGCGCTGCCACTGAAGGAACGGCTGCGGATGTGGTTCCTCAGCTGTTCGATCAGCTCTGGGTTCTGCTGCTGGATCTGCTGGGCAAATTGCTGACCACTACAAACAGATCAGACAAGTAAGCATTAGTTGTTTGTCAGGTTAATGTAATTGTACAAACAGATAAGACGAGTTAGCATTTAGTGTTTGTCAGGTTAATGTACAGTGAGGGAAAAAATGATTTGATCCCCTGCTGATTTTGTACGTTTGCCCACTGACAAAGAAATTATCAGTCTATAATTTTAATGGTAGGTTTATATGAACAGTGAGAGACAGAATAACAACAAAAAAATCCAATATGATGGTCTGGGGGTGCTTTGGTGGTGGTAAAGTGGGAGATTTGTACAGGGATCTGTAAAAGGGATCTTGAAGAAGGACGGCTATCACTCCAATTTGCAACGTCATGCCATACCCTGTGGACGAGGCTTGATTGGGGCCAATTTCCTCCTTCAACAGTACAATGAGCCAAAGCATAGCTCCAAACTATGCAAGAACTATTTAGGGAAGAAGCAGTCGGTATTCTGTCCATAATGGAGTGGCCAGCACAGTCACTGGATCTCAACTCTATTGAGCTGTTGTGCGAGCAGCTAGACCGAATGGTACAGTGAGGGAAAAAAAATATTTGATCCCCTGCTGATTTTGTACGTTTGCCCACTGACAAAGAAATGATCAGTCTATAATTTTAAAGGTAGGTTTATTTGAACAGTGTGAGACAGAATAACAACAAAAAAATCAAGAAAAACGCATGTCAAAAATGTTATAAATTGATTTGCATTTTAATGAGTGAAATAAGTATTCAACCCCTCTCAATCAGAAAGATTTCTGGCTCCCAGGTGTCTTCTATACAGGTGATGAGCTGAGATTAGGAGCACACTCTTAAAGGGAGTGCTCCTAATCTCAGCTTGTTACCTGTATAAAAGACACCTGTCCACAGAAGCAATCAATCAATCAGATTCCAAACTCTCCACCATGGCCAAGACCGAAGAGCTGTCCAAGGATGTCAGGGACAAGATTGTAGACCTACACAAGGCTGGAATGGGCTACAAGACCATCATCATGCAGCTTGGTGAGAAGGTGACAACAGTTGGTGCCATTATTCGCAAATGGAAGAAACACAAAAGAACTGTCAATCTCCCTCGGTGTGGGGCTCCATGTAAGATCTCATCTCGTGGAGTTGCAGTGATCATGAGAACGGTGAGGAATCAGCCCAGAACTACATGGGAGGATCTTATCAATGATCTCAAGGCAGCTGGGACCATAGTCAGCAAGAAAACAATTGGTAACACTACGCCGTGAAGGACTGAAATCCTGCAGTGCCTGCAAGGTCCCCCTGCTCAAGAAAGCACATGTACTGGCCCGTCTGAAGTTTGCCAATGAACATCTGAATGATTCAGAGGAGAACTGGGTGAAAGTGTTGTGGTCAGATGAGACCAAAATCGAGCTCTTTAGCATCAACTCAACTCGCCGTGTTTGGAGGAGTAATGCTGCCTATGACCCCAAGAACACCATCCCCACCGTCAAACATGGAGGTGGAAACAATGCTTTGGGGGTGTTTTTCTGCTAAGGGGACAGGACAACTTCACCGCATCAAAGGGACGATGGACGGGGCCATGTACCGTCAAATCTTGGGTGAGAACCTCCTTCCCTCGGCCAGGGCATTGAAAAGGGGTCGTGGATGGGTATTCCAGCATGACAATGACCCAAAACACATGGCCAAGGCAACAAAGGAGTGGCTCAGGAAGAAGCACATTAAGGTCCTGGAGTGGCCTAGCCAGTCTCCAGACCTTAATCCCATAGAAAATCTGTGGAGGGAGCAGAAGGTTTGAGTTGCCAAACGTCAGCCTCAAAACCTTAATGATTTGGAGAAGATCTGGAAAGAGGAGTGGGACAAAATCCCTCCTGTGATGTGTGCAAACCTGGTGGCCAACTACAAGAAACGTCTGACCTCTGTGATTGCCAACAAGGGTTTTACTACCAAGTACTAAGTCATGTTTTGCAGAGGGGTCGAATACTTATTTAATTCATTAAAATGCAAATCAATTTATAACATTTTTGACATGCGTTTTTCTGGATTTTTTTGTTGTTATTCTGTCTCTCACTGTTCAAATAAACCTACCATTAAAATTATAGACTGATCATTTCTTTGTCAGTGGGCAAATGTACAAAATCAGCAGGGGATCTAATAATGTTTTCCCTCACTGTAGTTCTACAAACAGATCAGATAAGTTAGCATTTAGTGTCTGTCAGGTTAATGTAGTTCTTGTGTCAGATATATACAGTTCCTTGCGAAAGTATTCGGCCCCCTTGAACTTTT
>JACXGI010013507.1:7949-20779 GCA_016801175.1 Esox masquinongy | reverse complement strand
TAGGGGAAGGGTATGGGCAGGGGATAGGGGAAGGGTATGGGCAGGGGATAGGGGAAGGGTATGGGCAGGGGATAGGGGATAGGGGAAGGGAACGGGCAGGGGCTAGGGGAAGGGTATGGGCAGGGGATAGGGGAAGGGTATGGGCAGGGGATAGGGGAAGGGAACGGGCAGGGGCTAGGGGAAGGCTTGTTTGAACAGATGAGGCTTGAGGCGGTGGATGAAGATGGTAACAGAGTCACAGATTGATTGTGGAAGTGTGTTCCAGAGCTTTGGAGCAGCTCTTGAAAAAGCCCTGTCTCCAAAGCTCCACAGATTGGACCGGGGGATGATGAGGTAGGGTGGTAGGATGGAGAAAGATCTGGGAGGTAGGTGGAGCAAGCTGATGAAGGGCTTTATAGGTGAGCAGAATAATTTTATAATCAATGCACTGAAGGACGGGGAGCCAGTGAAGTTCTCGGAGGATAGGGGTGATGTGCTGCCAGGACTTGGTTTGGGTGAGAAGTCTGGCTGCTGAGTTTTGAACCATTTGTAGCTTATGGACTGATGAAGAGTTGATGCCGGAAAGAAGAGAGTTGCAGTAGTCTAGGTGGGAGATGAATGCATGTATTAAGGTTTCCTTTAGCTTTGCAACATTGCAGAGGTGAAAGAATGATTTGACTGTCAGTTTTATGTGTTGTTCAAAGCTGAGGGAGGAGTCCAGGATGACACCTAGGTTGCGTGCATGGGGAGAAGCAGAGACAACGGTGTCGTCAATGGTGAGAGTGAAGGTGCCAGTTTTGGTGAGCAGGGATTTATTGCCTGAGTAGTAGTGCCGTTTTATCACTGTTGAGCTTGAGGAGGTTTTGCAGCATCCATGTTTTTATTGTTGACAGGCAGGATTCAACATGGGCCAGAGGTGGGTTGGTGAGAGATTTGGTGCTAAGGTTAATCTGAGTGTCGTTGGCATAGTGGTGGAAGTCAAGTTTGAAGTGACGGAGGATCTGACCAAGGGGGAGGATGTAGATGATGAAGAGCAAGGAGTCAAAAACAGAGCCCTGGGGGACACCCTGTGTAACTGTAGCTGAATCTGAATTATGGCCATTGAGGGAGATGTAGTGGGTACGGTTGGTGAGGTATGAGTGTAGCCAGGAGATTACTGTAGTTGTGTCATTTGCATAGCAATGATAGAAGCCATAAAAGGATATGACAGAGCTGGCTGACTTCACATAAAGGCAAAATAGGAAAGGGCCAAGAACCAAGCTTTGAGGGACACCAGCAGTTTGAGCACCCCATAGGCTCTACTACTAAAACTGACTGTAGCAATCTTCCCAGATGGAAGCCATTACACTCCCTCTCCAAGTCTGAGCCTGCGGCCTCGTATACCGTCCAGTTGCCGTGATGACTAACAATGCCGAAGCTTTGAGTCGCAGTGAAAATGACTCAAATTATTTTGCTTTAGCTCTTCACCAATGTCTAGCATGCTGACAAATATCTCAGGCAGTTTCCCAGGTTATGCACTCAAACACACATAGTAGTGGTGTTGAGTACATACTGTAATCAGGGGTTCTACGGTGTTCTCAGGTTCGACTCATGGCAATACCTAAAAACTTGGGTCATCCACGTCCCAGTGATACATTCTGACAGGATTAGGAAATGCCATTAAAAAAGTTGCCGCTCATTAAGTATTTATGCATGCTTGGCCCAACACTTTTCTCAGGCTTTTTCCCACCTACCTGATTAAGTTTTAATGGATGTGCTACAGACTAGGTCAGCTGGAAGCCACTGTGAAACAATGTTCTTATGACTGGCTATATTTATTTCTACATATATTTACCTGGTATTGACTAATGACATTTGACTATGCTATAACAATTTTTGGTCATTACTAAAAAGCAAAAAAGCAATACTTGAAAACATAACCCAATGTTTTTGCTGGTTTAAATTAAGAAAATGTTAAGTAATTGAGTGATTAACACTTAAGTTCATTTCTAATTAAATGCCAATTAAATAGTATAGTGTAAAATAAAAAGTTAGAGACAAAATAATTTCTAAGACAATAGCCTAGTTAAGTACACTGGTATTTATGGCGCATCAAATCAACTTTTAACCTGTCAACCTCTACACTTGTGAGAACTGTCCTATATGGAAAGGGCTATATTAAAATGTTTCTTACTAATGAAACCTAGGTGACATTTGAAAGGGAACAGTTTGGAGTTTCTGGAGAGATTCTTAGACCAAAAGGTGAAAACATCAGTTCACTGGACTGAATGTAAACATTTACTAAGATCTCCAAGCTGGGCTGTTAAAGGACTGAATCAAGCATATTTGTATTTTTTGGGAACATAAGCCTGCATTTCCACAATTCCACAATTTCTGTAGGTTACACAATCCCGAAAACGTCCATTATAAGTCATAACGTGGGTCAGGTTGGTATAATTTGAAAGAGAATTCCATTTCCAACATGAATAGCAAAGTAATAAAATATGATTTTACAGTGTTAGGCTTTTAAATCACCCCCTCAAAGAAAAAAATATTAATTTTGGTGTGCCTAGAATGGAGTCCTGAGTGCATTCTCATATATGTTCTGTAGGATTGAGAAGTCTTGTTGTGCATAGTGCTCAAATTTAGATTAGCTGTCAGCTGAATCCCATACAGGACTGTAAAGCAGAGACCCTAAACTCTGACGTCTTATAAAGCATGTTACTGCATTTTTTTCTTCCAACTTAGGTGCATATTAGTGACCAAATCTGCCATTTTTAACCCATATGCAGGTACGAGTGTAAAGGGTTAATAGTGAAGATCGTAAGGTCAGAGGATGTTCGCAAAGTGGAGCAAGTAGTAGAACACAGAGAGTGAAATTGATTTGAATTTCTATAGGCCACTGTTAAAAAAATAAAGATTAGTGTGTAATAGTACTAAAGCTTTTTGACTGCAAAGGTCCACTGATCATGTAATTCTAAGCACTGTCAATTTGGTATCTTACTTTATATATCCTTAACGCACAATTTATAGGCAGTTGATTTAAAGGCCGGAAACAAGAGGTTGCTGAAAAGCAGGGTGCTCCAGTCGCTTCAGGCGTTTCACAAATGCTTCACAATTTATTAAATGATAATGAAATAATATAGGTTACAAAATAATTAGCTTATGTTACAACCTGGCTTGCTGTTGTTTAATAGCCTTTGAGTCAGTGAAGTTATCATGGTGTTAAAATGATCATGGAACTAAACAAAATTCAACAACTTTTTCGTCACATTATAGTCTTGGGAGTAAATGTTTGAACAATCTATCGCAATTCACATAGGTCTGTTTAGTTCTTTATGACACAAAGTATAGAGACCTACCTGCATTTGGCAAATTAAAACTGACAAAATTCAGGAAAATTCATCAGGCATTTTTTGTGTAGGCCTACTTTATCTTTCTTTCAATGGAGTACCACAGTTTCAATTTCTTTCCATGGGGTTTAGCCCTGTACAGTTCAATGAGTCCTGGGGGCCTGTGAGCGTTGTAGGGAATCAGAAGGCACACATTCCTGATAGTATCATAGATACATAGTTGCTAATAATCCAAACCGTTCCAAGACAACGGTTTGAGCAATTATGTCAGACCATAATTCATGGGAAGCAACAAATTATGCATGCCAAAATGGCTTTAGAAACTGCTGCAGAGTCACCCAGGCTGTTTTCTGATTGGCTAGGTCTAACTCCCAAGTCAGTGGACACCGGTCTACCCAGACCCACATGTGACTACGCAGCTGGGTTACAATCTCCTAACACGATCTGACCAGGCAGCTAAATGGGGACACACAGAGCTGTTTAAAATGTGTCAGACCTTGTATCCACGAACATGCCTGTGCTTGGCTGGTGACAGTGTTTCTGTAGAAGACATGAGCCATTGGCTAGTGCAAGGATGTGTTCTTTGATAGGAGGCAGTTGTGTAGTGAGGAGGCCTGGTTTATAAGGGCAGAAATCTACTCTGCCTTTATAGAACCAATAAGAATGCCCTTAAAATAATCTGTTGCCTATGTCTACTCTAAACACATGCTACTATTAGGCCAATTCCACAAAAAAGAATGATCACTTCAAACCACCGTGCTTCTTTAGTAGCCAAGAAGCTCCTTTAGTGTTTGTTTAGATCGACATAGGCCAGATGATTCATTAGTCAGGTAAGCGTACCCTTTAAGTCTGTGTACCCTTTATGCCCACTACCATTTTAGGAATGAAATCAAGCAGAAGAAAAATATTTTTGTGAGGTTAAATGTCTCTACTAATATCTATATTGTAGTTACATCCATGTAAATTTAGTTAATGCCAATCAGATTTGCTATTATTAAAGTTATGAATGTCCAACTGCAGAAGACCTCTATACAATCAAGTACTCATACTCAGAGCTGGTTTTGTGGACACAGATTAAGCCTAGGTAGGACTAAAAAAAAAGAATGTCAACTCGTTAACCACAGCTTTTCACAGGTAATTTTTTCAATATAGTAATGATTTGTTTTTACTTGAGACTAGTTTATAACACATTTATTTTATTTCTTATGGTATTCATATTCAACTGTAGGTTATAAAAGACTGGCACAATCATAAAACAAAACAAGGCAACAAAGAAAAAAAATGAACTGACCCCAGTTCAAAAGTCTGCATTCCCTTAGTTCTTAATGCTGTGTATTGCCTCCTTTAGCATCAATGACAGCATGTAGTCTTTTCAAATACAGTAGTTGTCTATGAGGCCCCAAATTCTTGTAGGAGGTAAAGCTGACCCTTCGTCTTGGCAAAATGCCTCCAGGTCATGCAAAGCCTTTGGACGTCTTGCATGAACCGCACGTTGAGATCTCCCCAGAGTGGCTCGATGATATTAAGGTCAGGAGACTGTGATGGCCACTCCAGAACCTTCACCTTTTTCTGATGTAACCATTGGAGGGTTAACTTGGCCTTGTGCTTAGGGACATTATCGTGCTGGAAAGTCCAAGAGCATCCCATGCGCAGCTTTTGTGCAGAAGAATGCAAATTGTCTGCCAGTATTTTCTGATTACATGCTGCATTCATCTTGCCATCAATTTTCACAAGATTCCCCGTGCCTTTAGAGCTCACACACCCCCAAAACATCAGTGAGCCACCACCATGCTTCACAGTAAGGATGGTATTCTGTTCACTATAGGACTTGTTGACCTCTCTCCAAACATAGTGCTTATGGTTGTGACCATAAAGCCCTGTTTTGGTCTCATCACTCCAAATTACAGTGTGCCAGAAGCTGTGAGGCATGTGAAGGTGTTGTGGGGCATATTGTAACCAGGCTTTTTTGTGGCACAGGCGCAGTAAAGGCTTCTTTCTGGCAGCTCGACCATGCAGCTGATTTTTGTTCAAATATCGTCGTATTGTGCTCCTTGAAACAACCACACCGTCTTTTTCCAGAGCAGCCTGTATTCCTCCCGAGGTTACCAGTGGGTTTGACTTTGTATCCTGAACAATTCTTCAGGCAGTTTTGGCTGAAATCTTTCTTGGTCTAACTGACTTGACTTGGCTTGGTATCAAGAGATCCCTGAATTTTCCACTTCTTAATAAGTGATTGAACAGTAATGTCTGGCATTTGCAAGGCTTTTGATATCTTTTTATATCCTTTTCCATCTTTATGAAGTTCCATTACCTTGTTACGCAGGTCTTCTGACAGTTATTTTCTGCTCCCCATGCTCAGTGCATCCACATGAGAGCTGACAAACTCATTGACTATTTATACACAGACACCAATTGCAATGTAAAAAGCCACAGGTGTGGGAAATTTACCTTTAAATGCCATTTTAACCCGTGTGTGTCACCTTGTGTGTCTGTAACAAGGCCAAACATTCAAGGGTATGTAACTTTTGATCAGGGCCATTTCTGTGATTTCTGTTATCATTATGATTTAAAAAGGAGCCAAACAACTATGTGATAATAAATGGCTTCACATAATCACTATCCTTAAAAAACAGACAATTTTTTTGCATGATCAGTCATATTTTCAAAATCAATGCCAAAATTTCACAATTTCTGCCAGGGTATGCAAACTTATGAGCACAACTGTATATATTGTACCCAAACAATTATTATCCCACTTGTAACATACACTATACCTAATACTTGTACAATTTCTGCCCTCCGCTATTTGCCTCATTGCACATTTAGCATTGCTCATCTACACATTCCACTGGTAATATACATATACTTAATACTTGTAAATACTTGTAAATGTTCTGCCCTCCTCTATTTGCACCTCTGGTTAGATGCTAACTGCATTTCATTGTACTGTGCTTGTACTGTTCAATGACAATAAAGTTGAATCTAATCTAATATTCAATTGGAAACTGTATGTTATGGTTCTACCTATAAACTGCCCAAAATGAGCCTCTGGACAAAATGAGTGGTTGAGGACCATGCTGTTATAGCATCAGGGAAGCCAAATCCACTACTGGGATACCAGAACAGAGCTTTGACTGGGCTGAGGGGGACATGAATGCCATCCTTTGATGGACCAAAAAATGTATCTGATCAAATATCTCATTTGAAATGGCATGGAAGTCTGCAGTGGACTACATTTCCTGAGGTTGAGAAGATTGTAAGAATGATTTAGCATGAACTGATATGAAGTGCCTGCCTGATGATGAATAATTTGTAGAATATGTGTCATTGGACTTAAAGCAACTGGGATGAATACCTCAGATGGAAACATGAGAAGTCAGTGAACTCCCAAAAACCCTTACTTCCCCCCCCTTACTCGACGCAATACTCCTTAACAAAACGTCCCTTGGATGGCCACCAACATTCACAGGAATCACACATACCCCTCCAGAGGACCTACGACACTCATTGCTCTGGCATACCGGCCTCTTTCGCAAGGCCCTACATCAGGAGAACGCCTTGGCATGGATTAGTTATGGTGAACAAAATGATTGGGATGTCTTTTTTAATCACAAGACTGGTGTCATCTGCCCTTTGAAAAAGTGTCTCAACTGGTTGCTGTGAAGGACTCATTATCACTCCTGCAGTTTATTGGAAGGGGAGTGTTTTGACAGTCAGTTTGGCTGTTTGTGATAAACGTGTTTTGGGAACTAAGAGTTAGGGCTGCAACTTACAACATCAATAACTTCTGTAATTAAAAATAGATTGTGATTGATGTTTTACCTTTCCCTAAGTTGTTTTCAAAAGAGGACTGTAGAAGATGAGAAAAATCCCTTACAACATTTTTATAGAACACATGCATTTAATGCTGATTCTTTTTAAATGTTTTAAAGAGTACAAGCTAAGAGATAGTGGTGGTGATTATATCAAATTAATACATTTACAGTTAATGTACATATTTAGAGAATTACAGTCCTAGTAAATTAATTTTATTTAGAACAGGGAGACTTTGAGGGGGCTTTATATGGTATAGCAGGGAGACAGACCCAAATCAGACACTGATGGAGGATGATAAAACTGAAACTACCCATCTGTTGTTCATGTGTCTTTGATTAGTTATTGCTTGGTCAAGGGAGTTTCTACTAGGATTCAAGTTCATTATCCAATTTTGAAGAGTGAACATTATTTGGAGAAAGGGTTTATGTAAGGATATTTTGACCATGCATTAGATGTCAGGAATATGCAAGACTCATGTAGAATCATATAGAGTTGCTTGAATACAAGCCCAATGATTTGGAATGAACAGTGTTCAAACACCTGAGGCTGTCATATGATTCTGGCATCTGGCTTTTTATAGAGAGTAATTGCTTTTGTGGCAGTATGATAAACAGAGGATGAAGCCAAAGAGATTGTCTGGCAATGACTCCCAGCATGTACCCTAACCATCCCTTGACAGTTTAATTCTTCTTCTGTGCTTTTTCATTAATGAATATGTAGTTATTTAATTTTTTGGACAGAATCGCAATTAGTGATTGGTGGAGGTTCCTCCTGATCTATTGTTGTGCTGGCTTTGTCTGAATCCAGACACTGAATACAGGGAGGAAAACCACTTCTGTGCTTCCTCGCCTTTGGATCATGTGACCACAGATAAATATCGCCAAACAGGAAATCTCCCAAACACTGCCCTAAACTCAGACAGACGATCAAGGATGGTTTCAAAGATTATCCAGCAGGCACTGAGTAAACATCGCATTATAATGACTTGGCAAAACAAACAATGGATTTTGCCTGATAGTGACAAGGGACATATAACTCCCAGATGTATTATGCCATATCTTACAAAGTATAAGAAAGATAAATAATTGTTGATCTCAGTCATTTTAAGAAATTACATTAAAGCCAACAAATAGGCTTACTACAACAACAAAACATTTTGATGGGGGGTCTATCTTTTTATTTTATTTTTAAATACCTCATCCACATAGTAATCTAATTGACATTTAAAGCATGCACTTTTGTCATTCCTGGAACGTAAGCATGTTAATTTTCAACTTTCCCCTTAGCATCTGCCACCAAGGAGATAATAAAAATAAAAAAAGCAGGATAGAGGAGACTTAAATAACCTTTTAAATTTTAGGAGCATAGCTCAAGTGGATCTAATGAAAGGCCATAATATTCAAATCCAGTTTTCAGTCTTCTTCCCTTAAAGATACAGTCCAACATCCAGCCTAAAATGGAAGGTATAAACAATTATTTGGTTAATTGCAAAGGTCCCAGACTGTCTCTTTAACACAATGATTATGCTTTCGTTCTTAGTAACGTAGCTAAGTAGCTCAACATCCTTGTACATGTTTTAAGCCTAAGTTTTCCACTGGGGTTCCTCTTATTTCTTTGAGGGAGTTTGAGGGATAACACAATATTCTCTCTTGCTCAACTGTTTCGGGTCGACACTTGCTTCCACTGTCGGAGGCACTCCGTTCATCCCACATGTTGCCTTTTTTGGTGCAGTTATCCAAGTTGGATAACTAGTATGGTGTCCATGTTATTTTCTGGTGGAACAACTTCTAAACGACTGTGTGATTTATTCATAACAAATCATTCAAAATGTCTCTCTTTTTTTTAAAACTAACCACAGGAACTGAAACTGTGAACACCTTTAAATGTTAACTGTAAATGCAAGCTAGGGCTGCGAGTGTAAATGCAGACAATTGGCTATCACAGACAGTGGGAGTACCATTCTTGTAAAACTGCTGTTGGTTGGGAAATGCTCTCTAAACAAACTAGTGCTGAGTGGGCAACCACTCCTCTCTTTGCAGCGCTGTTTCCGTTTTTTCCATCCATTTACTCTCTCTCCACTGAAATGTCAAAACGTATGCAAATTGCCCAGAGGGGGTGTCCTACATCATGCCATTCAGGGAGTGTTTCAAACATTTGCTCACAAGTTGTGGCTCCCAAGCTCTGGGAGGTAAGGGTAGAATCTGACAACCAGTACCTTCTGGAGGAAGCACTATCAGCACTTTCCCTAGGGCTCAAAACTTCTGCCCTCACCCCTGCCGGTGCCACACATTTCAGACATGGAGGAAAACACCTGTCATCTGGCTCAACTTTAAATACATGCTTCTAAATTAACAAAGAAGGAAGCTGGTTTATCCTTCATTGTTTGTGTGTTTGTGAGATCCAGGTTATGTGGACATGTGGGGATCAAATGCACCCAAAAAGATGGTTAAAGGTACAAGGTATTCATTTTTATAATTCCCCACTAAGAGGAATTAGACAAGAAGTGATACAATTTGCCCAGGTGCTTCTTATTAGACTATTAAGGAAATATCTAAGTGTTTTTCTGACTCAGTACAGTTCCACTGTGAGCATTGTCCAGCTCCCACATTATCTTGGCACTTCCAAGTATTGGCAGAAGCATGCTACTCATTCAAATGCATTCCTGAGTGTCAGCTTGGTCTTTAAGATCTATGTTTGAAAAATCCCCAATAGCTACATCTCTCATTCAACTATTCAAAACAGTTGTGCAACATGTGCAATAAAAAACGAAGCCTGTGATTAATTAGCCTAAAACTAACAAATGTGAATAACAAAATAAGTAAAATCAATGTTATATTCAAGCAATAAAATTCAGTTACATAGTAACAGGTGTTCACATGTACAAAACTGAAATGTCTAAAATGTTTTATTATGTTTATTTGAGCACTGTACCTGAGTTGTATACCTGCTCTAATTAGTCCTACGTAGCCTTCTGACATAATAGAATACACTTCAAACACTGTAAATCAGATTCTCAGTAGGCCTCTGCAACGAAAAAGGCACCAAAACATCTACGCAAGCAGCCTTTTTGCAATCCCTAATTAAATCCACAGAGACTTAAGCCAATCCACACACTTGGATGATCAGAGGAGCTGAAGGCGCACTCTGAGGTCTGGTCTTCCTTTGTTCTGTGTCTGTCTTCATGAAGGGTTCAATACTGGCTTAAAGCACTTCTGAAAATAACAGTTAAGCCAAGCCTTAAAGCAAATTCACCACCAGTCCATCACATGTTGAGCTCTTCTAGAACCTGCTATTATCTAGTCTTAGGGATGTATAAGACTATGCAAATAGGATTAACTTTTAGTGAAATATTTTGTTAATAAACGTCTCACTACAATACAATACTTTTTCAGTTCTATTTTGTTTGATTTAGCACATCAATGACAAGTGTGAAAATTAAAATAAATGTATCACTCAAATGTCAACATAATGATTAATAGTTATTTCCTGGAAAGATCTGAGCATGCATGAGTCGTCCAAACAGGAGGAAGCGCTTCCCAGGGACACAGGATATATCGCATCAAACACTTCTAGAAAGGTACTCAAATCAAAACATTAAATAACTGTTTAAAATGTGTCCAGACGCAGATAAGTTGAACAGATGAGACAAATCATTGGTTTTGATAAGGTTAACAAAGTTACAATAATTGTTTAGAACCGCTGCAGGAGTTCTCTACACAGGGCAAGCGCGCTGCCTGATGCTTTTAGATAGGCTCCTCCCGTGGACCGTCAGTCTGTATTCCACAATGGAAAAACCCGTCATCACGGCTGAATCACTGAATACTCACAGCTTTAACTTATAGGCCTATTACACACAATTCAAACACATTACTTTTTAAAAACGTATGTAAATATATATAATATAGAAATATTTCCTTAAAGACAAAAACACATTTTGAGTTGTATTTGCAGAGTACAAAACTTTTCAAAGTAACGGTAAAAAGGCGAACTCCGCAATTTCCTTTGATACATCAACAAAATTAACGAGTAGATTGTCTCTTGCTATTTCAACATGTAAAGTAGCAATTTAAAATGAGCTGTTAATAACTGCGTGCGGAGCATTTTGTTAGGCGTTTCAATATTTGAAGAGTTACAGAACCTAGACATTTTTCCAAATGCCAGACAGACAACTGCAAAAGCTCTCGATTGATCAAACATTCCAACATGGCTTACGGCTCGCGCGTATAAAATGTATTATTATCTTCTTCGACAACCTACTTCAGAATTGACTGTATCAAAATTTAAATCGGAGCATCACCAACACAGCAAGACAGCTGGCTGGCCGTAGCTAGCTTGTTGAGTTTAGTTGGGTAAGAAATAATAGCCATATCCTAACCCAGATCCACCATTGTAGCTCGCGAAAAACAAGATAATAAAGTAGCTCAATTCGAAAAACACAATGTCATGTCCAGAATGTATCTGAGCAATGAATAAAAGATACGAAAATTCAAAGCAGTCCTCATGCATTTACTTACAGTGAGTTGAGAGGAGGACCAGAATGCAAGCCAGACGTGTTAACGCCATCTTGGAGTCGATGCAATGTTCCGTTCGACCGTACATGCGCAAAGTAAAGAGCTTTTCAGTGGATAGAGTAAGGGCTGGCTAGGGAGAGAGGCAGCAGGAATTAATCTATTGTATCGGGTTTCCATGGGTACCGAAAGCATCGCTCACCCAGTCAAGAATGCATGGTTCACAATCTGGAAGGACCAGGCGTTTTACAGCCGTGAACCAGGCAGCTTGAAACTGATTAGGCTCTAAAGTCTACAGATTCTTATAGCAGACGTCAATCTGCGCTGTCTAATTAAGATAGGCTACATTTGACAAATAAGGATAATTGTTTTGAATTTGATAATCTGGGTGGTTGCCTGGCATATGTCACAGAAATCCCATTCTATTAAAAACACACATCCTTTCTAAAATAAATGGCCTTTGATATTTTTGTTGACTTTTTAAATGACTATTTTAGCATTTAGTACGTTAATATGTTTTTTTTATATTAATATATTTCATATAAAATCTATGCTATAGAAAGTTGAAGAAACTTAAAAAATATCAATAGGTTTTGCATAATTTACCTTGTCTTTAGCATATAAACAAAAAATACACGAAGGCTCCTAAAACACCCAATTGCAAGCAGCAAAGACTGGCCGCGATGGCGGTGATGGTCTCATAGAATTGCAATTGGAGTAGGGCGGCGGCGGTAAAACGGTGCGGCTTTCTGTGCCCGCTTGCTCGCAGGGCCAGGCGCCAAAAGTTGAAATTTGTTGAACGCTTCAACGGCCGCCGCCCATGTCGACCAATGAATAGGGTTAATCTTGTCAACCAATAAAACACGCATTCATTGATAACACCCATATACAGCTCCAGAAAAAAATAAGAGACCGTTGCACCTTTTTCTTTCCTTTCCAAAAAAGTCGAAAAGGAAGGTTTTGAGTGAGGAACAGAAGGGTTAGAATTAAGAGACCACTGCAAATTGAACGCTTCTGTTCCTCACTCAAATCTTTCCTTTTCAACTTTTTTGGAAAGGAAAGAAAAAGGTGCAGTGGTCTCTTAATTTTTTTCGGAGCTGTGTGAGTGGGGGAATGGGGAATAAATTAATTATTGCTGTTTCGGATTTCCCGGAATTACACAGTTTAACTTTGAACTCTGCAGGTCTACCCCCCC
>JACXGI010013506.1:0-20681 GCA_016801175.1 Esox masquinongy | reverse complement strand
CTCCTGACTGATATCTTTCAACAATGAGATCCCTCTGATGCTTTGGAAGCTCTCTGCGGACCATGGCTTTTGCTCTGAGATGCAACTAAGAAAATGTCAGGAAAATCCTACTAGAACAGCTGAACTTTATTTGTGATTAATCAGAGTCACTTTAAATGATGGCAGGTGTGTAATGACTTCTATTTAACATGAGTTTGAAAGTGATTGGTTAATTCTGAACACAGCCACATCCCCAGTTATAAGAGGGTGTGCACACTTATGCAACCAGGTTATTGTAAGGTTTTTATTTTTCATTTTTCCCCCTCAAAGATTTCAGTTTGTTTTTCAATTGAATTGTTCACATTATAGGTCACATTAAAAGTAGAAAAAGTTCTGACATGATTTATCTGTAATGAACACCGGGACCAGGGGTTTGAGGTTCCAATTGTGGAATGCGACTGTCGATTTATTAGCGAAAGCACAAGGGATAAGGCACGAGCAGAACAAGAGACAGGCAGGCAGATTCGGTAACCAGGTGATCAGTCCGCGGAGACGACAGTACAGGAAGGGACAGGCAGGCAGGATAATCCACGGTGCAGGCAGGCAGGTACGGTAACCAGGTAATCAGTCCGCGAAGGCGACAGTACAGGCAGGGGCAAGCAGGTAGGAGAATCCACTGGGCAGGCAGGCAGGTCACGAGGCAGGCTTCTGTACTCAAAAACAAACGGGGACAGGGCAAGGAAAGGAGAGGACAACAGGCTGGGAATGAAAAACAAGGAAGAGCGCTATGCAAAGGCTTGGCAGGTCCACTACGAACAATACCTCACACCTGAGTGGAGGTGGAGAACAGGCTGATACAGAGAGGGGTAACGAGGAGCAGGTGTTCAGTATTCCGGTGATTGGGATCTGGATTGTGGGCTGCGTTCAGGTACATTGGGAAGTGAGTGTGTAGCGGTGGCCGGCAAGGGACGGGAGAGGGAGGGGCTGGAGCATGAACGATGCGAGGAGCTCACATTATCTTTGTCTTATTCTTTTACATCACAAAAACCTGGCATTTTAAAAGGGGTGTGCAGACTTTTTATATCCACTGTATACCTTTGGCAAATTCTGTGGTATAGCTCGAACTCGAATTGTTTGGATAGATATGCCTCAATGAGTTACTAGGCAGTGTTATGTAGAAACCGCCGTCACCCATGCTGATTGCTGTCGCGGTAAATGACGTGGTCCAGCAAATCCTAGTGTTTTTATCCTGTTTGTAGGTCAAGGACTTGTTCCGATGCTACTCAACTGTTGAATTTCTCAGGCCAACCAAGCCATTTCACAAGACTAATTTTCTTCCCTTTGTGTACTTTCTCATCCAGAACTGCTTCCACTTTAAAAGTTTTATCCTTAGCCACAATTATTTTCAGTAATTCCTGTTCATAAAAGGTCCCAACTATCACATCACCATCGTAACCTTTTATTCTATATACCGGAAGTACCCGCGGAATGCATTCTGTTATTGTAAAATATTCATCTGTGTAACCTTTTTCCATCACCTTTGGTAAACACACCTCTCAACTTTGAGAGTCTCACAGTATCTCCAACTCGGAACTTTGATTTCCATTTCCCAGCATTGTTGTATCATACATGTTCTTGAGTAGTCTAACATTTTCTTCACAAACTTCAGCAGGCTTCATCTTAATAGACCGATGGTAGCTATGATTGTAACCACGAACCAAATCTTGAAACACATCAACATAACAATGTGTGTTGACAGCCGGGAGATACCACCACATTCGTGATTTAATTGTTTCATTAAATCTCTCGGTAACCCTTCAAATTACAGCCCGTTACTTACAGGGTAGTTCCCACATAACTACGTAGTAACAAGAATGTAAGTACGTGGTAAGAAAACATTTGAAATCACAGGTTGTTTCAATTTGTGTGAATTTCATCACAGCAACTCATAATGTGACTCGAGTGTGTATGGCCCCCAGGTGCCTGTATGCACTCCTGACAACGTCTGGGCATGCTCCTGATGAGACAGCGGAAGGTGTCCTGGAGGATCTCCTCCCAGACCTGAATCAGGGCATCAGTGAGCTTCTGGACAGTCTGTGGTGCTACTTGGCGGCGTCAGATGCACCGATACATAACATCCCAGAGGTTCACAATTGGATTCAGGTCTGGGGCACGTGAGGGCCAGTCAATGCAATCAATGCCTTCTTCATCCAGGAACTGCCTACACACTCTGGCCACATGAGGCCAGGCATTGTCCTGCACCAGGATGATGCCCACTGCACCAGCGTGAGGTTTGACGATGGGTCTGAGGATTTCATCCCGGTACCTAACAGCAGTCAGGGTACCATTGGCTAGCATGTGGAGGCCTGTGCCTCCCCAGACCATCATTGACCCACCAAACCAGTCATGCTGGATGATGTTGCAGGCATTATAATGTTCACCACGGCATCCCCAGACTCTTTCACGTCTGTCACATATGCTCAGTGTGAACCTGCTCTCATCTGTGAAGAGAACAGGGCGCCAATGACGGACCTGCCAATTCTGGTGTTGTCTGACGAACGCCAATCGAGCTACACGGTGCTGGGCTGTGAGCACAGGTCCCACTAGAGGACGTCGGGTTCTCATGCCACCCTCATGGAGTCCGTTTCTGACAGTATGGTCTGAAATATGCACACCATCAGTCTGCTGTAGGTCAATTTGTAGGGCTCTGACAGTACTCCTCCTGTACCTCCTTGCACAAAGTAGCAGATACCGGTCCTGATACTGGGTTGCCCTTCTACGCCCCTTTACAGCTCTCCTCGTGTAACGACCTGGTATCTCTTCCATGCTCTTGAGACTGTACTGGGAGACGCAGCAAACCTCCTTGCTAAGGCACATTCGGATGTGCCATCCTGGAGGAGCTGGACTACATGTGCAATCTGAATGGGCTGCAGGTACTGCCTCATACTACCATTGGTGACAAGGACACTAGCAAAACACAAAACCAGAGAGGAATCAGTCAGGAAGGATGAGGAGAGAGTTATTGTCTGTGGCCACCACCTGCAAAACCCATTTCTTTTTGGGGGGTTGTCTTTCTGTTGCCTCTCCAGTGCACCTGTTGTCGCTTTCATTTGCACCAAAACAGGTGACATTGTTTTACAATCACTTATGCTTCCTAACTACTGGACAGATTGATATCCCTGAAGTTTAATTGACATGGTGTTATACTGTGATAATTACATATTCCCTTATTTTTTGAGCAGTGTAGCTGCAAACTTGGGGAGACAAAAACAAATACATAATTCAAGTTAGATTGTTTGCATGGTTTTCCACTTAACTGTACATACCTCTGCTTTAATGGCAGTAAGGGCAATAGTAGTTTTTTCCAACTTGTGCCTCCTGCAGCATTTATGCTCCTCGTATTCTTGAAGACTTTCAGAAGTTTCTTGTAACTGTGTAATACATCCTAAGGATTTCTTACTACAACACAACAAAATATATGCGTGAGGACATAGTATTAATTGGTTAAACATCTACTATGCATAATGTACCTAATCTATAGCATGTAATTCATTTCCAGTCCTGCAGTGTCCCCGGCAATACATATCAGTTGTGTAGCCCAGGAAAAATACAACTTACTCAACTATTAAATGGCTTAATTAGCAGATCACAAGAATCAATTGTTCTACAATGGTAAGGTCAACAAAATATTCCAAGTCTGAATCTTCCTCAGTATTCAAACAGAAATGGTGTGTGCCTTTGTAAAACAGATATTAGCTGTACGTTAACTGCCTTGAATGGGTATTTAGAGGAATCTTTCTCTGCAATATCTGATATTATATTTTTGGTGTGTGTGTTTGGCCAGAAATTTTATTCACTCAATAGCCTACATTGGAGCGCTTTCGATCCGGCATATTGGAGAAAAAAATGTTAATGTGGGCGCCTATTATGAGGAGAAGCATTGGGGGCTGTAGGACACCCAACAGATAAGTGCTTTCTGTGACTTGATTCATAACACGCATCTATAATCAATTCATGCATTTGTGATTGATGTCAACACGGCTTTTGGTTTGGCAAGAACCGATTGCCCAAAGTGTGTATTGGCGGTGAAAAGTTGCGCAAAGCGGAGAAATGCGCATCATCTTTCTTTTCTCTTAAATCCTTAATTCTGCGAGCGAACTTGCAATAAAATAATTAGTAAAGTCACATTTAAATGGTAAATTCATAAGCACGAATAAGAATGACAATTATATACTTTCAAAATTGCTTTTTTATCACCTGTCTGTTTACTAAGTAGTTTTGGAGTAGTATCATTCTTCGTTCATATAAGTACACGTAACACCTACATTGTTCCTACATAACTACCCATTCTTACCACATACTTACATTCTTGTTACTACGTAGTTACGTGGGAACTAACCTGTAAGTAACGGGCAGTAATTTGAAGGGTTACCAATCTCTCAATACTTGCTTTGACATCATTTCCTGTAGTGAAATGTTTCATGTTGTACTTCTTCATTAACAATTCAAAATGTGAATTTGTCTGTTTGGACTATTTTGTTTTTTTTCCCCATCTTTTAATGCATCTTCAAATGCCTGCTTTACCTCGATAGCTCTTTAATTTCTCAGCACACAAACCCAGGCGTATTTACTTAACACATCTTTACATGTTAACATAAATTTCATGTTACTGTTTTCAACACTATAAGCACTCAGGTCGAACAATCCAGCTGAAATTGTGAATTTATATCATGAACAATAACTCTATTTCTTTGAAAATTAATAGCTACTGGCCTGTGTAGCGTGTATGTATCCAGGGCCAATAGCCAGTCATTTGCCACACCATATTTGAGGATCTCCCCGGTTTTCTCCAAGTATGCTCTTTTCAAACCTTCTCTACCCACATAAACACTAGGGTTTGACGAGTCATAGTAAGTCCTTTCATAACCTGTTCAGACATCATAGTGCTTTGGGTCAATAATGAGAAGTAATACCTGTTTTATTCAAGTCTTTGGAATGACACAGTGTCCAAGAATTTCAGAAACAGACACAAACATTCAGATTTCTGTTGTAACAGCCTCTTTGCATTCGTCGCACCAAGATGCTACTGCGTTGCATACAGCTTCCTCATTAAATGTATCTATGTATTCATCCCTATTCTCACTCAGTCTCTGTGTGATGTACGGCTCGAACTTGAGTTTGTGCAGAAAGTTCTTAGCTGCCATGTGAACATCGGTCATCGGTGCTTGAAAACCAGATTCATTCAAAGCCTTGACCAGCATGTTTCAGTCGTGGTGTTAAAACTGTCTCCAAAATGTCATCACAATGGGTCTCAAAAATGGGTCGAGACAAGAATGTCTTCTCTGGCTCGGGTGGTCCACTTCACATCCGATGCATGCTTTGTGGAGAATAGCCGCAACAACGTTTTCCAGCATCATACCCAATGTTGCTTTGATGATCTTTAAAACCTGTGGTGCAAGGCATTTGTCCATTTTGTGATAACTCTTGTCAACATTTGACAAGTATGATAGATTAAGAGGTCCTAGCTGAGCACCAAGCCAGTCAAGCCAATTGTAGTTTCTTGGTGGGTAAGATGGTTGAGTCGAGGGGTCAGGGTCCGGGACAGCATAGCCGGATTCAGCGTTGTCATCAAAGGCGTCACATAGCCAGTCCTCAGCCTTGAGTTCTTCAAACTCCAGGTGGTTGTAAAGTCTGCCGGCTGCTTGATAGTCACAGGCGGACTGTCTGCTTTTATGCAGTATTGAGGATTGTGTTAGCTTAAGGCGGGGCTTCAGGGTTGTACGTCAGTTGAACAGTGCACAGTCGCAGTCACACTCCAACTTTCCGCCATTTTCCGGAAATAGCTCCAATCTATTGTCATGCTGCTTCATTCCTTCGATGACTTTAAACAACACATCTACAGTTTTGTGTGCCCTGCTTTGGCCCCAAATAAAACACTTTTCGAAAAAAAGGGCTACATAAACTAGCACTAAAGGTCACTTGATCAGTCAAACCCTGTTTAAATACCTCGCCTTCTGACAATTCATAAAATGCGACTTCTGGTATCTCGGGGTTGAAAATGTATCCACCAATTCGCCCGTCTTCCAACGTTCACTCCTGTACTAACATATCTTGGTGTAGTTGATGAATTTGTGCTAAACGCTGCATCGTTTTCTTCGGGGGTGGCATCTTCATTGTGTCATCGCCACCCAAATGTATTCTCTTGCCGACTTACTGCACAGCGGTTAAGCTGTTCACCTTCACCGGTGTTTTAAACCCAATGTTGATTGCTGTAGAATCCGCCATGTTTTGTAATGTACACCTAGGTTTACTCAGGCTAGTCTGAATGACCAACACCTGGGGTCTGTGTGGTTTAAATACACAGCCACCTATGGCGCCGTAAAACATGAAAGGTACCACCCACTGGTTATAGACCATCTGTTGTACCCACTTAGAACATACCGTAACATTGATTCCCCTTGGGATTAAACATTCCCATACCCTGACGCCCTACTGTTAAACAGCAAACATCACACTACATATCGTAACATTTTTGCCTTGGGAATTTAACATTCCCGAACTCTGGCGCCCTATTGTTAAACATCGGACTTAACATTAATTAACTTAATATCGAATGTCTGGTGAATTTAACATTCCCAGAACCATGGAGCCTTATTGTTAAACATCAAAGCCACCATAAATGACATACCACACACCCCATACCA
The DNA here is from genome assembly GCA_016801175.1 of Esox masquinongy. Classification (NCBI taxonomy): domain Eukaryota; kingdom Metazoa; phylum Chordata; class Actinopteri; order Esociformes; family Esocidae; genus Esox; species Esox masquinongy. Next base: position 13,998 of record JACXGI010013506.1, on the reverse strand, counting down.
TATGTGACAGAATTCAGGAACGGGTCCTATCGCAAAATTTGAGTTTGGCTTTTTTTTACATTTTATAAGGGTCCAGATTCAGAGCCTTGTAATTTTATATAATACAATACCGTTTGATGAAGTTATGGGAAACATTAGCTGCTTCAAAAGTTGATCATCTGCTCTACTTAGTTCTGAGAAAAGAGGCTTGAATGATTCACCCTTGCCAGAGAGCTGCTCTTTGTTTACGCCCAAACTAATTGACTTGCTCACTTTTGTGAAGACTATGCAAACATAATAGCTAGAAATAATCACACAAACCTGGATGAATGACTGGTCAATCAGGTAACTTATTATCAAACTAAGTGACTTGCTCACTTTTGTGAAGACTATGCAAACATGATAGCTCGTCAGAATCACACACACCTGGATGAATCACTGGTCAATCATGTAGCTTATTATCAAACTTGTTCACTTTAGTGAAGAAAAGCTTGCTACCCAATGAACAGGACCGAAAATGTTAGCTAGCTGGTAAGTTAGCATCATTACCTAGCTAACGTCAGTAGTTATAGCTAGATAACTAGCAAGGCAAAGGACTTTGACAACTTTCTGAAAAGGAATTATTGGTAGCTAGTTAGCAAACATTAGACTTACCCGTATACATGTTAATGTTTGGCGACAGACGGAATACCTCTGATTACATGCAAAGTCCTCTGTCATTTGCGTTTGGTCCGTTGACTTTGTTTACAATGAAATGCCTCAATTTTGCCTGGATGTTTCAAACAGTATCCAAGTCAGGGATTTCCTCATCGTTATCCGATTCATCTTCTGAGTCATGGTATCACTGTCCTCCAAAAAGTAGCATCTCACAACTTATTCCCACTGAGATTTGTTGATAACGCCAGCTAAATTCAGGGCAGCAATGTGGTTCACAGCTGTAGCAACGCGATTGCAGTTATCCGCTTTTGAAAAACCTCAGGTAGTAATTCTACTGAACAACTATGGGTGTAATGACAGGAACCAGTGATTCGGCGGACCAATCAGAACTCAGTATGTCAGCATGTCCAGCCCCTTCATTATCACAGCCAATCATGTCTAGGAGGAAAAGTCCTGTATTTTCCTGGTTAAACAAGGGTTTGCGTTTTAAATTTTATTTGCATTTACACTTCGCATTATAGTTTGTTATTATGTCACATTAAAGTTCACATCTTCAAGAAGGCATTTCTTCAAAAAAGACAAAATGTCCCAGAAAATGTTTCTCTTCTTACAAACGGCTCTCCTGAAAAGTAGTGACATACGACATAAGCCCAGTTTCCTGAATTCTTTATTACAGATATTATCCCCCGGACATGCATACGTCATACAGATGTCGCTTGTTTAATTCCAGCACCAAGGGGCGGTCCGGGATGAGGCATGCCACGGTATGCCTCGTTATTCCGCGGTATACCGCGGCAAGTTGCAGTTCCTTTTCGTTAATGTTAATTATTTAAACCGAAATACAATTATTTGACTGGAAATATAGCTGTTGATTGCAATAACAATTAAGTTAGCATTTATGTAGGCTAATTGCAGACTTTTACCAAGTGCATTACTTACTGCGTCACTGATGCCACTTTTCTCCATGAATATTTCCTGAAGACCGCATATGTTTTTATCAATAAAAACTTATTAAAATAAAAAAATAAGAAATTACTTTTCCCACCAGATTTCAGATTTCAAAAGTACAATTTTGCTTTTGATTCTCGTGCCGAGCTTAGTCACATGACTCAGTAATATCTTATTGTGAGAGTGAGCGGAGGCTCGTTGTGTTCTTGGCAACAGATCATACAGGTCTCACAATAGGCTATTCAATATGCTATTAATCTATTTACTTATTCATTTGGCATATGTCCCACCGGACATTTTGGCAGTTGATATTTTCATTTGGCAGAATACACCTGATACCCGCGAAAAGCCTTTGCCGGCTAACGTAAACCCTGGTGCACAGTTTTCTTTAGCTGTAGGCCTAGTAATGAGGATTTGGTGTGCCTAATGATGGGAAGTCCTGGGAGATGTGATCAGGAACAGGTGTGCTTAATAGTGGAGACCGGGAATGTGGCACGGTGAATGCAGCACCGTGAAAGCGGGTGGCACCGTGACAGAGTAGGCTACTGTAAATCATCCTTTCCTTCATTTATTCATCAAATGTATTGTGTTTATCAAGCAACCATGCTTTAGGTCTTTGTAAGGCTATTCATGCCAATATCCTTTGATCGTAGCAAACTGGTCGACAGCAGTGGCGTCGTTAGGCCTGGGCGTCCGGGGCTATAGCCCGGATCTTTTGTGAATAGCCCCGGATCTCAAATTGACCAAAGAAAATAATAATAAAGAAATAGTCCCTGATCTATTCATCTATAATTCCGATCGCGCATTATGAAATTGTAGACGAGTAGGCCGCTAGCGTGTACATCGAAATTTTCCGCATGTACATTCAAAACCCTGTACTTTCTGTCCTGGGTGGGGCGACTTTGTTGTGATCCAAGCGACGCCTCTGGTCGACATTGTCTCTTATTTTACCTTGTACATCATCAAAATTAGATGGAAATGAAAACTAAATTCTAATGGAATTATTTTGAATAATTTAAGTGTTGTGTAATTTTCATTTAGTACATCTGTAGGGCCTAATAAACGAATGAAAATATTATTGCCTGTGTTCTTGGAAATAACCTTCGATGTAGGCTATTTTTTTTTTGAGTGGGACATTTTGTTAGGTATATGTGGGACACAATATTATGATCAAAATGAACTATCAGACACATGAGAAAAACTTTTAACCTCATGTATTAATGAAATCAGATGTACAGTAAATATAAAATCCGTTATTCAGATTGGAAACATGATTTTGAAATCAAAACATTGTGCAAAAATATCCTTGTCTATAAAAATAATTGCGATGTGGTTCAAATTATTTCGACCAGGCAATGATCGACTAATCATCTTCATGTTTCTGACTGGTTAATTTGCTGTTCAGAGTACCATATCCTCGACCCGTGCATGTTGATACTTGATTGGGTTGTGGCTATTACTTTCGTTAGCCATCACGGAATTGGGATGTTTTAAGAATACTCACTTTTAATAAATTGGGACGAGTGAGAGGCATGAACAGAACAATGTGTTGTATAGTTTGATTCATTATGCTGACTAATTTAAATAAAAAACATTTGTTGGATCATAGAATTTGTGTTTTATTGCTGTTTACATGTAGGCTATAACAGTGGTTCCAAACTCTGGTCCTCGAGTACCCCCAACAGCGCACATTTTTGTTGTAGTCCTGGACAAGCCCACCCAATTCAACTCAATGAGAGCCTGATAATTAGTTGACAAGTTGAATCAGCTGTGCTTGGCTGGGGATACAATGAAAATGTGTACTATTGGGGGTACTTGAGGACCGTAGTTGGCAACCACTGGGCTATTATAGAGTATGGCTATTTAAAACATATGTTTGGTAGCTATTCTATACGGCTGGAATTTGGGAATTTTAACGGCCATATTGGCTGATTTGATAAAACAAATGAGTTGATGCAACAAATAAGCGACTGACGCATTTGTCTATTAAATACAATAGAGTAAACTCTGACAGCCTATTCGCCAACTGTCATAAGATGTGTTTTTCTATCATGCCGTACTTCAAAACTTTGATCGTAACAAATAGTTCTGCTTATTTTATTATTTCTTAAGATAATTCAAATGTTTAAACAAATAGTCTTTATTTCTGTGTAGGCTATTGGTGTATTTCTTTATTAAAACATTTTGTAATTATATCAGTGATTAAGTTGCAACTAGAAACATTTAGCTTTTAAATTTGTTATAACCTGTTATTTTAGGAGAACATTGTGAACATTGTGTGTACTGTCGTTTAGAAAACGATTTTCAAGAACGAATAGCATTTTCAACATTCTAGCTCCCCCATATGTTTGGAATTATCTACCGTATGTTGACATAATCTACCTGACCTTACCGCGGTAAGAAAACGCTGTAATTAAACGAGCGACATCTGTACATACATAGTTACAACCCATAACATACACCCGAGATAAGTCCCACCGCTGAGCATACGTCACACCGCAAGTCCCGCCTACCATACCGGAAGTCCCCCTACCTGTCAATAAATCACCCAAAGTGACAGAATGAACTCTATATTAACTACTTACGTTTACCTTACTCTGATGTTCTGTCCTGCCGGTAGATAGAAAAGCCAGCAGGAGTGACGCATGAGTCTGGCACCAGGAGATGCAGCAAAGTTTCCACGAACACTAGCACACAACAGTTTGCAATATCCTGCTGAAAGTCAATCTGTTCGTGTAGTTCGTCCATTTTATTGTCTAGGGATAGAACATTTGCAAGTAAAATGCTCGGTAATGGCAGATTGCATTATCTGCTCCGAGATCTGCATAGGTCACCGGCACGTTTGCCCCTCTCCTTTCTCCTTCGTCGGCGTTTTGGTAAACAGGTCGGCGACAGGACAAAGGAATTGCAGCAATCGCTCCAGTGAGTAGTGTAAAAGTCTGTGTTCAATGATGAATGAATATCCAAAAGTGCTTGTCGATTGTACTGTATGAGCGGAAGGGCAGCATGAACAAAAATAAAAATTGTCAGTGCAACCATTGTCAGTGCAAACTTTCTCTATGGCGCACTGGAAGCAGGTCTGGCAGTATAAAAATGTCAACTCACTACTTTTCTCCAATCATTCAATATAAGTGTTTCAACTATGTACAAAAATAATTTTACTATTTATTATAGCAATTTGTCACATCCTAAAGTTAATATTTGCAAAAAAAATTTACATGTTTACATTATATTGACAGATTGTTTTTACATTTTCAATAAAAAACCCTTTTCTACACTTTTCTCTCCCTCCCAAAACCATAATTCTCTCTGAACAAGGATCCCTTTCAGTATGGCTTGAAGACCCCTTCACTACCATATCTAGCGAAAATAATTGGTGGGTAATAGCCAATGTTTCAGATTGTCCCTTTTAGGGATGGGCACGGATTGTCGAATATTCGAATACCCAAAATGTATTTAGTATTTGAATACTTGTGTGTGTATTCAATTAACCCCCATTTTTTGTACGTTTATGTATTTTTTTGGTTGAAATAAATAGACTTGAATTTTATTTTTCTTAATACTTTTAAAATTCAAAATATTTTTTTTACATATGTTGATATACCATGACATTTTAAAAAAAGTATATAACGTTTTAACTCGTTTTTATAACATGCGCTCCTTCACACGTATTTGTTGTTTACGTTCCTCAATCAAAGCGGTAGTAGTGTGGTCGCGCCTAGTCAGTCAGAATGACGTAATATATACTTCTTAGCCTACTGTTAGCAAGTGGATGAAAGTCAACTAATTCAAGGGAAGATGGAATATATTTACTGAATTAATGTTACCTCCGAAAAAAATATTTGGCCACAAAACGCTACGTAAAGTTCAGCTGTGGAAACGGTGAGTTAAGCAAATAGCATATTGCTGGCTAGCTTAGCTAACTAGCTTCTCTAGACTCTTCCATCCAATAATCTCAATGTTGTGTGTTGATTAATATTGTCTTCAAGTTCTGTAGTTTTGCGTGTCAACCACACGGCTTCCTCCATACACGCAGTCGCTTTTTTGTCACACGAACGGTCATGGGGCCGATGTTACATGAGAATAACACCCTTTGCGGATGCAAGCAAGTTACCTAAAGCAAAAAACTGAATTTAACTGTAATGCGGGTAGGCAGTGAGAAGCAGGAAACAGGCACAGATAAAGTAAATCGTTTTTTTTTATACCAGTGGGCTATCCAACTACAAGACTAAACATAACAATAAGGCACGATGGCCAACAAAAGTACTTCCAAATACCAGCAAACGAAACAAACTTTAAGCACTAACATAACAACAAGGCATGATGGCCAACAAAACGTAAATCCAAATGCAGGCAAATCAAGAACAGGGCAAGGTAGTCACTTAACATAGTCGGGACAGGAATAACACTGCACAAGGCCTAAACAAACAGCAGCAATATAAGTAGTGGTAGTGATAAGGAACAGGTGTGCACAATACTGAGTGAGTGTCCGGGTGCTGATCAGGAGGGGATTGTGTAGGAGTGTCCGGGGAGCTGAACAGGCAAAATGGCCCGAGAGACCGGTGGTTAGTAGACCGGGAAGGATGACCGTCTGGGGGGGGGGAGTGGATGAGGATGATCCAGACGTGACATTAACCATGAAATGGCAAACACATTGCCTAACAAACATAATTCAAGTTTAAAAAGCCTACTGACATTTGCAGGAATTCATGTCATCTTCTATAATGACCAGTTTGGAAAATATGTAAGTTTAAATCGCAGGCAATAATCCAACTCATGCTGCTGTGGTATAGATGCACCCGAGACACACATCTTAGATAAATGATTTACCCATTCGGAGAGAGAATATAAGGAATACAATCGATTGTATGGGTAGTCAAAGAATAAATCCCACATTGCTTTATGTCCCAATTTAAACTATTGTGAACTACTTTTGATCAGGACCCATTGGGCTATTTGCGGAATATACTTTGGAAAATGCATTTAAAGCATTTCTCGCCTCTCTTTAGGCAGCTTTTCTCAAACATTTTTTAACCAGGGACCCCTTTTAAGATAGCACGTTTTTCAGGAATCCCTACGTTAACAAAACATGACACCCACCTAAAAGTGAGGGCATAGACGCAGTTATTAGTAAAATGAAATAAAAGCCAATAAAAAGTATTTATAGCACAAATATGATCATTACCACGGACCAATGGCCTGTCACAGAAACGACAATAGCAACAAAAATATACCTTCATGTATACAACACACACAATGTTAATAAGCCTACAATTAGTAGCTGCACACTGAGATCAAATGCACTGTTCTATTCAAACAATTCTGCCTCATGGTATGTATGCATTTTCTTCTCTTCTTTTAACACATAGCTCTGCCATATAAACAACACTAGCCACCGCAAGTGTCAATCCTCAAACCACATACATTGGTATTATTATTCATCAGTGTTATAGTGTCTTATAATCAATGTGATGGATATGTCTCCCTCCAGCTACAGAGCGTGTTTATTCTTAGTGGAGTGGATGACAGACAAACTCGCATGTCGTTCTCCACCTGCAACCGAACTCTATACTTTGTCTTCATTGCTGTCAATGAGAAAGATGCCTCACAGAGATACGTTGTAGGAATGGGCAGCAAAAACTTCTTGGCCTCGGTTATGAGTTCAGGGTACTTTTCTTTCACAGAAGACCAAAACTCCACGAGACATTTGCCGGAATTTGATCTTTAGCGTCCCATCACAGGATAATTCCAACAACTCCTCTTCAGCCTTCCACTTAGGCCAGTTGTAGAAGTCACGGTGAAGGCAAACGGCAAAACGGACCAATTCCCAAACATCTGTATTGATATCTGCAAAGTATGAATTGAAATGCTCACTCACTGAGCGAGGTAACTGCTGATCTGCTGTTGCAATATGTTCACTGACAGATAGTTTGTGTCCAAAAACTCATTTGGGGGAACATTCTGTTCTGTATCTTTGTTATTCAAATCTATATTTTCCATTTCAAAGTGTCAGTCTTGTCACTCACCTCCAGAACAGAGGCATATAGCCCTTGCATTGATAGATAATGTCTATTTTAACCAAAAAGGCGCTGCCATGGCAGGTTTGTCCTGTTTAAGAAATTCGCACAGCTCTGTGTGTTGCTCAATCATCCGCTCTAAAGCCTCGTTCACACTAGGCACGGCAAAATGTACGTGTTCCGACTGAAGTCCATTCATTTCAATAGAAATCAATCCTGCTCCGGCTCATCTACCACACTCGGCCAGATTTGGATGCAGTACAGCAGATCTGGCGCATGAGTTGAAATTTTCCAACTTGTGCTTTTCTGTTTGGTATCACAAACAGAAGTTAATGTACCACCAAAGGAGAACTAATATGTTGCTTTCAGCTATGCACTGTAAACTCTAATGTATTTCTTACTCAAATGTTTCTACTAAGTGTAACTCAAAGTTAGAGAAATGTTCCTAATGACTTAAAACATTTGTTATACTGACTTTTGCTCAATTTCTATAAGTTTAAAATGAAAATATTCCCAGCATGCTCTGCTTCAGGTTGAAATTTTGGAATTGTTTTTTTTTTCCTTTTTTTTCTATATACATTGAGTGATTAATTGATCTTAGCTACACAAACATCAAACAAATACATTTGTCTAAAAAAAAATCCAATCATGTAGTAAAATAAATAGTTTGCTCCCACCACTGAAAAGATTGTAACAATTACATAAAAAATCTTCCTGTCAAAACCTTAGCTGGATTCCAATGAGAATTGTGTTCCTTTGCAAGCCAATGCCTTGCGGGTAGCTTTGCAAAATTCTCGTAAAGTTCTCAGGTTATCCAGAACTCTCAGCAGAAGCAGTGGTTTCATTTTTGGAAATCTGAGAATTTCCTGAAAGTTAAGAAAGTTTTTTGGTTTTTTGGCAACTGGGCTAGGATTTTAATCTGACAGCACAATGTATTTTGAAAACATCTGAAATGAGTAGTCCATGACCTAGTGTTGCAAGACTTCAAAATAAGTATTTATGGGATATGTTTAAGTATATAGCTTAAAATTGTTTGGCAATATTGACCTAATTTCATTAAGTGAGAACAATTACCATTTTATGTTTAAGTAACTGAAAACCTTTCAGTTTGCTTATTTAGCCATCCAATTGACTTGTAATCAAAAGGTACATGTAAAAGTAACTCCAAATATGTAGGTTCCACAAACAAAAGGTTTTTGGGTAAATAAACTTAAATCTTTTAAGGCAATCAGTTACCTTATATTTTTGAGTTCTGCTAACTTATTCAGGTTTGCAGTGTGTTTATGGGATCACAAGAAAAGTTTTGACAGCTCAATTTTTGTAGTATCCTACAATATCAAAGTTTGAGACTTATACTAAATATGTGAGGACATTTCCTAGACCTGATTGATTAAATATTTAAAGGACATTTTCATGGAAAAATAATATATATAGCCTGCGTGACTTCAAAGTTGTCATTTTATCTACTACAATGAAACTTAATCTGAGACACTCACAAAACAAGGCTCTCCTCCATCTTTGTGATACTGGTCATGAAGGTGTGGATGATTGATTGCGATGTTTGCATTAAGGTACCATATAATAATTTTATGCAGTGCCTGGTGTGATCGAGGCTCAACGTTTTCCGTGGGAGAATCACCGCACCTCCGAGTGAAACAACAGAGTGTCATGTCCTGTGCCCATTTCTCTGCAAAGATGTGCAAACAGACATGACTGCAGTTGCCTTGATTTCACAAAAGTCCCTACCATTACAACTGTATTAAGTACACAATGCAAGTCTGGTTCCATGGCTTTGAATGCAAGTGCTTGACCGTGTAACATGCATCGAGTTACCACTATCTTCGGGCTGACCGCCTTTATTCTCGCAACTATCCCACTCTTATTGCTGCTGCACCATCAGTGCATACATCCACAAATTTTTCCAAGCTCAATCCCTCTTCAGTCATGAAGTTATCCAACAAAAGCTGTCCGAATTTGCAATATCAGTAGAGTTGGCAAGCTCAATTGAAAATTGTTAACATACTTGCAATCTTTCTAGAGGTTGTGCTTTTATATCTGAGGAGATACCCTAAATTCTCCTTCTCACATGTCGTTGGAAAGTGGAACGGTCTTCATCTTGTTAGTTGCATGTGCTCCTTAGCTGCATCACCTCGCACATTTCTATTGCTTTTCTACTGCTAATTTCTCCCCAATCCAATTATATTTCTTGCACATTATGAATCGTTGAACCACCATGTACAAAGCCTTTTGTGCCTGTTCTGGCATTGTTATTAAATGTGTCATCCGTGTCTTTTCTATTCTTCACTCTTACGTTGGAAAAAGTCTGTCTTTTTGGTAGCATGTTCAGGATGATTCGTTAGCAGGTGTCGCCTCAGTTTAGCTGGTGTGGAAGATTTTGTAAAAGTCTCATTACTGTTTTTAGTATTTTTCATATCAAATGTAATCAGTTGTGATTCATATTATAGTAGTGCAGTCGACTAATTCTATGTGTCTTAGAAAATACTCATGTTGGCGTGAACAAACTACATAACTATTAGCACATTCTATGCAAGGATATATGTTGATGATTTATCAGTCATGCTTGTTGGAGTTGGATAGCTACCTGAAAACACAAGACTAATACTGAAGAATAGCCACTCTTTTTCAACTAGGGACACATTAAAATCTATGCTTCCTGACACCATATTGTCAGACGGCGCGATCTACTCATGGGTCAAGATAGGGATATTAAGGCATGACCTTAGAACCTGTATGAAACCCTACAGAAACATCTGTGTAATACTGGCATTTCAGTGGTGGCATGTGATCAGACACACAGGGTGGAGGTTATGCAGGTATGGAGGAGCTGAATTAGACGAGTCAGATAGGCCCTAGGCCCTAAGAACAGACACACCCATGGTCAGTGGAGACGTCAGGGGTGGTAACTTTTGGTTATGTTTGGTTCATGTTTCATTTCAAAAGGATTCCTAAACTGTATTTCACTGTCATACACTTTTGTCTTGTACACTGTTGTCATACGTTGCTGAACACTATGTTTAACAACTGCTGTATCACCTGCAAGCTTGTAATAAATCTTCTTGAGTAGATTATATTGATTATATAGTCTATTATGTTTTATTAAGTTTCTGGGTGAACTCACAGATGAACCTAAAATAGCGGACACAGAGTTTGAACGCATCACTGGCTTCATTGATTCGTTCTATAACGTCTTAAGGCTGATGACACATTTTGGTCTCCCATCACTGTCCTCAAGGAAATGAAATTCCATGTAACGGCTGTCGTTTTTTCTCAGCTTGGCTGTCTTAGACTTAGGCTCTTCTATAGCACCATTTGTATGACAATTACTCAACGAAGGGTGAGCATTTTCTAATATATCTACTAGGCTGAGTGGGAGAGGTAACATTGACCTTGTGTGACGGGACTTGTCATATCAGAGTTTTTTAAAATTATACTATAGCCAATCACAAGCACAATACAAGACAACAGCCGCACAGTGTCAGTGAGGGAATGACAGGGTACGTTAGTTTTGTAGCACATTTGGTGGGAAGGCAGCCTTTGCCTGAGAGATGCTTGATCTGTACACAATTCAGTAATGTTTTGCAGACACCCTGACTTTATACAGCGGACCCCACTTTTAGAAATGCTGCGTCTAGCTTATTTATGCACAAAAAATAGCTGTGAGAATGCTTTCAACAGTTGATATGAGATTCCTAGACATACTCCTAAAGCAGACAGCAATGTAGCAGAAAAAGTGAAAGTTGCGACAGGAGTCATACCAAAATAATTAGTCTTTTGTTTTTGTTTAGAAAATCTTCTGTTGCCTCATACATATACCCAAGCAATTGTTATGCATCTTAAAATGTATTCCCATCTATTCCCTAAATCATCTGTCTTCCTTTTTTTCTCCGATCTGCCTACTGTAAATACGGGATCAATATCAGATGTATTGTATTGAATGCATTATGAAGAGTATTGTGTGATACACATGAAAAATCAGAGTCATTAAAGGATAAGTTTGCTATTCTTGAACCTAGGGCATATTTACACAATATCTAGCATGATCCTAGTATGTAGAGACATGTTTTTTGTAAATTATTTCAGTTTTGAGTGGAAGTGAACAGGGCAACCGATAATAGTATTTGAAAATAGTATACGATACATTCAGTTTTCCAAAACGGGAAGGCCAGAGTGTATTAATAAAGGTCTCCGTATGTTCTTCTGAAAAATTGTGCCAAAACAAACATTGTATCAATAGTTATGTTGATAATTCTTTCTGGCTAAAGAAGAGTGTGGATGTTTACAGATATTGTGAGGTAGTGCGTTGTTGATGGAAGAAAAGGAACCAGGCAAGCCTGGGTCAGCCGGCCCACGATTAGAAGGGATGAATGGTGTTACACTCGCTGGATTCAAACCAGGGTCTTCTATGTGACAGGCTATGTCTTTAACCACTACAGCACTATACATGTGCAGAGTGTTGATATGTGTCTTCATTGTTGGACTAATGGAGACGTAAATAATTAGTCCAAACATGGCGGGTTCGTTTCTTTAGAATCACTCCGTGGCTGGTTCGTTTCTTTTGAAAACAATAACAGTTGAATAGCCAACCACTACGCTATGTGAACTACTATGTAAATCGAAAGCAATGGGTGAATGTTAAATCGCATATTACATACTACGTTCTACAAGTATGTACTTCACGGATGATGGTAAAGTACTGTTCTGTATACAGTAAGCTAGTATGCCAGTATTGGGACCGACTGGGACATACTACCTCGTTAGAAAATTGCGTTTCGATATTAGATCATTTTGTCACGCATTAACATCACGCCAAGTTTGAATATTTAGCTAGACATCATTAAGCATTGTGTTAAACTGACTAATGTTTCTTATTAAGTTTACTTCCACCACAAATAGTATCTATGAATTGTATGGCTTTTGCAACTGGCTATTTTAACAGATTATTAGCCAGTAATAGGCCTACTAGAATCTACTTACTACTTGGAATAGCCATAAGAATTGAGCAACTGCTAGCGAGACTGAAAATGAACTTTATACTGCCAGAGATATTTCATTTCATGGCACAACAACGTTTGTTTTTCTGTCATTCGTGAATGACATTAATACAATAACTATTAATGTAGGTGACGATAACTGATTTTTTCGTCAAGTGAAAAGACGAGAGAATTGTGGAAACCCCTCTTTTACAGCGCAAGGGGTTGTGTGTGATCTTTATTACCCCAAAATGCATGCGGGATGCGTACTTCAAAAATCCACCAGAAATAGTTGCAATATAACTGTAAACAGTTATATATTAGGCTTACTATAACGTTGCTGCTGAAACTTGTAACCAGTGAATTGTTTGTCTATCCTGAACAAAACCTAATGTATAGTTTATTTTGTCAGTGGTGAGGATCGAACACCAGTCGCCTGCATGGCAGTCCGTGTCTCTAACCACTGTGCTATTTAACAAGGGGTAATCAGTCACACAGTCAGTCAGTCACTCGTTCAGTAAGAGACATTTGCTCTTCTTGGCCGGCTCCGCTTAGATGGTCCGGCAAAAATAGTTTGGTTTCACGTAGAAAATAACTGTTGATCCAATGCTTGTTTTGCCACAGTTTATTCAAGGTCTTCAACTAAACAGCCAAATAAACACATCCCACCTAAAATGAGAGGTTTAATTATTATAATTTTTAAAATTAATATTTCCAGGCTGTGACTTTAAATAGGTTGAGCAATGTGACTCTGGTCCAGTGTTGCCAGATGGGGCGGTTACCCGCACAATTGGGCTATTTTTAATGACTTTAATGATTGGGTGGGTTGCCTGTAAGTCGCATAACGCAACTCTCCTGCTTCCTGCCTTTTGCCAACCTTTCTTTCTTTTCTTACTTTTTAATTTTCTTTTAATCTTTACACATTTGATTCATTTTTGTTCTATAATTGTTTTAATCATATTTTTACAATTTTATGTAATTTTTAAAAGAGGAGCTTAGCATAGTTCTTTTGTATTTTTGAGTGATTTTTTATGATGGAGGAGCTAAGACAGCTGTTGGAGGAACGGATCAACCGCTTAGAAGATTTAGTCACCAGAGCGCTCCTCCGGTCGGACTGTGAGTCCTGTCCGGTAGGTGAATCAACAAATGCTAATGCTAACATAGCAAAACAGGCTAACCTAAGGCTAGAGAACTCTAAAGATTTCCTTATACTTGATAGAACGAAGTCAAAACTGGTGAACAGATCAGAGCAATTTCAGAGCGAACGGCTGAATGAGACGATAACACAGCTTGAAATACGTGAGAGTGAACAATTCATTGACTCTGTAGCAGCTACTCTAGGGGTTGAGCTACCAAATGCTAACGGACAGACACAGATTGGTATACAAGGGATTACTTCAAATCTT
>JACXGI010013505.1:0-20485 GCA_016801175.1 Esox masquinongy | reverse complement strand
ATTTTCTGAGATACTGAATTTGGGGTTTTCATTAGTTGTCAGTTATAATCATCAAAATTAAAAGGAATAAACACTTGAAATATATCAGTCTGTGTGAAATGAATGTATACATTATACAAGTTTCACTTTTTGAATGGAATTACTGAAATAAATCAACTTTTTGATGATATTCTAATTATATGACCAGCACCTGTATATATGTTGATTATTAGAGTTCTACTTTTTAAGATTTAAATATAATTTCCGTGCAGTGTGAAGATCCCTCGAGCTGCAGGCCTGAGGAAGGGGTGGAGTTTATTGACCTCCTGGAGGAGAGGAGGCAGGGCAGTGACATAGGCCACGCCTTCCGGACATTTAACCCCTCCCCCTATAGAGGATCCCGAACCCTGACAGCAAGTGCCCTTAACAGGACCGTACTGGAATCACAGTATCTACGATATGTCACTCAAGAGGTACTGGGGAGGCGGGGTGCCATGACTCAAATACATTCTGTGATTATCACAATGGGAAGTACCTTCTAGTTACACCCCCCCCCCCCCCACACACACACACACACACGCGCACACACACTTCTGTGCAGGTGGCCAAGGAGACGGGTGAGAGTGTGGATCTGGTCAGAGAGGAAGCTTCTCGAATCATCGAGGAGATGAGTCAGAATCTTCAGCTGGGATTCATCAGACTGCTGGGATTCGCCATCAGTAAAGTCTTCAAGAGACTGTTCAGCCACATCAATGTCAACCCAGAGGGTCTCAACAGGGTCAGAACACCAGAACAGGCTTGCTTTGACACACCTCCACTTTCAAAGTGTTCTGTCTGCTGTAAGCCTTATTTAGACCCATTACCTTTGTGTTCTCACCGGTGTGTTTCTGTCCTGTCCCACAGCTCCAACAGGCCATTCAGGAGTCTCCAGTGATCCTGATGCCCAATCACAGGAGTTATGTGGACTTCCTGGTTCTCTCTTACATCCTGTTCACCTATGACCTGCCGATACCCGTCATAGCTGCTGGAATCCGCAAGTATCTATTGGCTGGTCCAGTTCTGTGTTGTTAGTAAATTCTAGCTTAAACAACCATCCGCTGTCTCACTTACCTGTCTGCCTCTCCCTTGTCTGCCCCTGTTTCTCTGTAGCTCTGATGGACATGAAGATGATAGGAGAGGTCTTTCGTCGTTCCGGAGCTTTCTTCATTAGGAGGGCAATCGGAACTGATAAGCTGTACTGGGCTGTCCTCTCTGAATACGTCAAAACCATTGTCAAGGTACCTGTCCTCCCAGTACACATTAAAACCACTGTCAAGGTACCTGTCCTCCCAGTACACATTAAAACCACTGTCAAGGTACATGTCCTCCCAATACACATTAAAACCACTGTCAAGGTACCTGTCCTCCCAGTACACATTAAAACCACTGTCAAGGTACCTGTCCTTCCAGTACACAATACACATATTAGGGTGCTTTTAAAGGAAATAGTGTGACTGTAAATGAAATGGACTGCTTGTGAATAGAACCAGTTATTATAATTGGAATAGGGTGTTTTGTAAAGGAAATAGGGTGGCTGTATGTAGAATCGGATGCCATTTTGTGACCTGTAGTCTCTGAGCTGGTTTGCGAGTTCCCCATTGACCTTGATTTTTCAGTCAGAGACCGTGCTTAATCTGTGTATGTTCTCATCTGTCCAGACAAGATATGCTCCACTGGAGTTCTATGTGGAAGGACTGAGGAGCAGGACGCTGAAGTCCCTCACACCCAAGTTAGGTGAGTGAATGTCTGTGGCTGTGAGACATCATCTCCTGTTGGTCTGTGGCTGTGTGTCTGTCTTCTGTTCTGTCGGTCTGTGGCTGTGTGTCTGTCTTCTGTCCTGTCGGTCTGTGGCTGTACATCTGTCCTTCATCCTGTTGGTCTGTGGCAGTGTGTCTGTCCGTCGTCCTGTTGGTCTGTGGCTGTGTGTCTGTCCGTCGTCCTGTTGGTCTGTGGCTGTGTGTCTGTCCTTCGTCCTGTTGGTCTGTGGCTGTGTGTCTGTCCTTCGTCCTGTTGGTCTGTGGCTGTGTGTCTGTCCTTCGTCCTGTTGGTCTGTGGCTGTGTGTCTGTCCTTCGTCCTGTTGGTCTGTGGCTGAGAGACTTCTTCCTCCCCTGTAGGTATGATGCACATGGTTCTGGAGCCGTTCTTTAAAGGGGAGGTGTATGACACCATGCTAATGCCCATCAGTATCAGCTATGACCGGATCCTTGAGGAGTCGCTGCTAGCCCATGAACTCCTAGGGGTCCCCAAGCCCAAAGAAACCACCATGGTACGACCCAAACACACCCTGTTTTCCGTAAGAGTGGCACAACCAAAACACACTATTGGAGGTGTTCAATCGGAACACTGGCCTTTTCACATTTTAATAAGAAGTCTGCCCTTCACCCGTCTCTTCTCTTTGTGACCCAGAAACCATCTTTCATCAAATCACCTTTCATCAAAGATATTATCCTACTGGATCCTATCGCAGGATCTGTCAAGTCTCCGTTTAAACTGGCCTTGTCAGAGGAGAAATCCATCAACACATTTTAAATTGATATGTTTTCATCACTCCACACAGTTCATTTTGTGATCTACCAATAGAAAAACATAATTTTTCACAAGGACAGTCTCTTTTCAAAGAAGCACATACTTTTGTTAATGTTCCCTCTCCTTAATCCTCGCCGTCTCTCCTTGTTGACCTTTAACCTATATTCAAAATGAGTTCAGAGACGACTGAGTAATTCAGCAGATCTAATTGCGGAAAGTTAATGCCAGACTGAAACTACTTTATTATTTCTTTCTCCCAGCCCAACTATCTCTATCAGCCTAATAGTCTCCTCGTCTCCCTCCCTGCCTCCCCCTAACGGTCTCCTCGTCTCCCTCCCTGCCTCCTTCTAACGGTCTCCTCGTCTCCCTCCCTGCCTCCTTCTAACGGTCTCCTCGTCTCCCTCCCTGCCTCCTTCTAACGGTCTCCTCGTCTCCCTCCCTGCCTCCTTCTAACGATCTCCTCCCTCCAGGGCCTGTTAAAAGCCAGGCAGGTGCTCGATGAGGACTATGGTAGTATGCATGTGTACTTCGGCACGCCGCTCTCTGTCAGGAAGCTGAGTCAGGGGAGGGTGGACCGCTGCCATTACAATCTCATCCCCAGGTGCGTTATAAAGCCTTCCAGAACCTTCCAACACCAGTCTCTCCTCGCCCCATCTTTACGTTCTACTTTATCCCCCTCGCCCTACCTCTCAGAGACCTTCCCCAGAGACCCAGTGTTGAGACCCAAGTGTGTGTGAGCTGGCTCGCCCAACAGGTCATACGTGTCCAGGAACAGGGCATGGTCCTCAGCCCCTGGTCCCTCATAGCCTGCCTACTCCTCCAGGACCTTCAGGAGTCTCACTCAGGTAGACTATTCCCTATCCCCTAAACCATCAGTCCTAAACCCCTGACCAAACCATTGCCCCCTGTCACCCTAACTCCCTCACCCAACCTCCTGATCTGGACATGATGTCCTGTTAAGGACAAGAAGACTTTGCAGTCATTATTCTCATCGTCCGATGGTGATTGATCATGTTGAACAGTTCTTTTTCTCTGTAGTCCCACCAGGACGAGAGCCAGAGACAGGCCTGGCATTGGACCTGCTCACCCAGAGAACACTGTGGCTTAAAGGGCTGGCGCTCGGCTTCGGCGCTCGCCTGGACTGGCCTGGTAGGTACATACCCACCGGTTAAGTCCACTGACCGGGTACAAAGCAGGTCTACAGTGTCCCGGTAACCCAAACCTCAAAGAAATCCTGGTTGTATGGTTGCAAATGTTTTGCATGTTTTTCGCTTTAATCCCAAGAATATTCCTACTGAGGTTTCTGGAAAACTAGCAGTACCAGTTCAGGATTTAGGGTGTGAGCAGTTTAAAGGCTGGTCATGTGCTGTGGGTTTTCTCTACAATCGGACCTCAGTTTCTGTAATCCAAAGGCACACAGGCTTTCTACTAACCATTCAGGATTTATTCTGGGCAATAATAAAAGTGCATTCGGATATCAACCAGTAACGATATGATGTAGTCAATAGCACTCAGACAGTAACGGCATTACAGAAATATCAGAAACCTTCCTTTAATCTTTAATCAGGTCGGACCTGACTTCAGAGTAGTCTCCTCTCCTGTCCCGCAGAGCAACTTCCTGACCACCAGGTGATGTCATCTAGCATGGCCCGGCATCAATCAGTGATTCGCTGTAACCAGGGGCGTGTCGTACTGCTGGAGGAGGATGAGGGATATATGGGGGTTGGGCTTACCAAAGGGGAGAAGAGTGTGTTCAGGAGGGCGGGGCCGGTGCTTATGGCTGCAGCCTATAGGAACCAGGCGTTGCATGTGTTTGTCCGTCCAGCCATGGTGGTGTTGGCCGTACACGCTACATCCAGCTCACAGAGAGGTGAGTGAGAAAATGTCCCCTGTTTTCCCCTGTCCCCTAAAGCTAAAACTATCCCCAATCATAACAACGTGTCCAACCCATGTTTCACCTTAAAACTGAAGCCGAACGTGGCCTATTTCCTAGTGGACTGGCTTAAATACCTTGTTGGGATTGAGCTGTCGCGTTTTACTAACTCGAGTGACCATGTCCTTGTTGTTTCTGCAGAGGATGTCTACAGCTACTTCAGGTTCCTCCTAGACCTCTTCTCCAATGAGTTTGTCTTTATCACAGACAGGTCCTACCAGGTAGGACTACACCTGTGGTATTCAATTACATGTATTTTCTGAAGCCCCTTCAATATCAACAGCCACCAAAAACAGGTGTGAATAGGTAGGCTGTGGTACAGACAGAATGTAGATCAGCAACATGACCACCTGGCCCTCCCAGGTAGAACTACACCTATAATAGTCTAAACCTGGCCCTCCCAGGTAGAACTACACCTGTAATAGTCTAAACCTGGCCCTCCCAGGTAGAACTACACCTGTAATATTCTAAACCTGGCCCACCCAGGTAGAACTACACCTGTAATAGTCTAAACCTGACTACACCTGTAATAGTCTAAACATGGTCTTCACAGGAAGAACTACACCTGTAATAGTCTAAACCTGACTACACCTGTAATAGTCTAAACCTGGCCCTCCCAGGTAGAACTACACCTGTAATTAGTCTAAACCTGGCTACACCTGTAATAGTCTAAACCTGACCCACCCAGGTAGAACTACACCTGTAATAGTCTAAACCTGACCCACCCAGGTAGAACTACACCTGTAATAGTCTAAACATGGCTACACCTGTAATAGTCTAAACCTGGCTACACCTGTAATAGTCTAAACCTGACCCACCCAGGTATAACTACACCTGTAATAGTCTAAACCTGACCCACCCAGGTAGACCTACACCTGTAATAGTCTAAACCTGACTATACCTGTAATAGTTTAAACCTGGCCAACCCAGGTAGACCTACACCTGTAATAGTCTAAACCTGACTATACCTGTAATAGTCTAAACCTGACTATACCTGTAATAGTTTAAACCTGGCCAACCCAGGTAGAACTACACCTGTAATATTCTAATCCTGACCCACCCAGGCAGTAGACTCGAAACCAGTACTGATATTATGTCTGTGTAAGTCTGTCTGTAACTGTCTGTTCTGACCGGCAGGACTTTGAGGAGTCATGCTCTTCACTCAGGGAATGTGGAGCTATCCAGACCAGCCAACAGGAAGTGACATCACCAGAAAAGGGTCAGAAGACTACTTCCTTCCTACGAGCCCTATTGCAGCCCTTCATAGACACCTACCAGGTAGGAGAACTTAATGCAGGGGGGTCATTTCCCCCAAGTCGTACCTCCCTGTACAGCGCACTAGTTAACACCAGGGCGGTTCTCGAAGCCTAGGTCAGGTATGAGGTCAAACCCAGTGGCATCTGGTTCCTTATAAAGGTCAGACCAGGCCCTATCCACTGTCAATGCAACAGGTTGCCATTGTCTGTGGCAGTGGAATGTGTGAAATTGCATGTACTTTCAGCTTTTACGAGCTACTCGTAAGTTCACTGTGAGCTACTGGTACCTTGCAATCGACCTGTTTGAGGACCATGGTTTTAAACCTTCTGTAAGTGCGTGTTTGTTTGCGTGTGTTCAGGTTGTGTTCAGTCACTTATGTGAGGAGGGTGTTGAGGTGTTCACTGAGAAACAGATGGTTCCTGCTGTCCGTAGTCTAGCGACCAAACTCCTCCTCTCAGGTAGTACACACGCTCCAGTCCCCCTCTCTGACACACTCTCCAGTCCTCCTCTCTGACACTCTCCAGTCCTCCTCTCTGACACACTCTCCAGTCCTCCTCTCTGACACACTCTCCTGTCCTCCTCTCTGACACACTCTCCTGTCCTCCTCTCTGACACACTCTCCAGTCCTCCTCTCTGACACACTCTCCAGTCCACCTCTCTGACACACTCTCCAGTCCACCTCTCTGACACACTCTCCAGTCCTCCTCTCTGACACACTCTCCAGTCCTCCTCTAACTGTCTGGACATGTGGTTTGTGTCCCAGGATATGTGGTGGATTGTATTCTATTTTAGGCCTCGTATGGCTTCTCGTATGTTTTATTTTCTGTTTTATTTTGCTGAATGGGAAGGCTGCTACACCTGTCAGGTGTGATTAAAACAACAACTAGTTTTGCCGGATGAGCGACATTGCCAGCCTTTCCCAGGCTCATTGTTACCAAATATCTAAACTGAGATTTAATGCAGAAAAAAAACACTAGTCTCAAAGCATGTTACACATGTCCCCACAAAGATAGTAAAACGTATATATCCCCGACAAAGATAGTAAAACGTATGTCCCCACAAGGTTTTTTGGAAGTTTCCCACTAGGGAAAATGCAAATTGCGGCTTAGGGGTCAGATTTGGGGTACAACTTGAATTACAACTAGAATTACTAAAACTATGCCCACACAGCAGGTTACTTTAAGGTTTAGGCATGCTGAGTTAGGTTTTAGGTCTAAGTTTAGACATGAAGGTCAGATTATTGAGGTTCAGGTTAGGGGATGGGGAGCATCGATTTTCAGTTCTTCGGTCCTAACAAGGATGGAAATTGTGTGCGCGCGCGCGTGGGTGCGTGCGTGCGTGTGTGTGTGTGTGCGTGCCTTCTACAGGAGAGTTGAGGTCTTATGAAGCACTGTCGTCAGATACCCTGAAGAACGCCCTGTCAGCACTGCTGAGGCTGGGCGCCGTGACTCGGCTCAGAACGTTAGTACCCTGGGAAATAGTGCACTTCAGTGTAGCACACTTCAATGTAGAGCACTACAATGTGGTAGACTTGAGAGTTTTCTCTGTGTGCTGTATCTGTTGTTAATGTTTTTCTGTGATTTCAGTGTGGAGCAGAGTGAGTTCAGAGCCCACAAGCCAGCCATAAGGAGAATAGCAGATACACTGGGTAAGAAGGGGTTAAATTACACATGTCAAAGCCTTCAAATACCATGGAGACATGCTGGAAGCTGACTGTTTTGTCCTCCCTCCCCCTCTCTTACTATCGCTCACTCCTTCTCACGCCATCCCTGCCTTCCTCTTCCCCAGTGGGCAGAATTACCCCCCCGCTGGTTCAGACTGTCCCTGGCCCCAGACTCTGACCCCACTATCCGCCGTTACCCAGGGCAGACTACACAGGCACTGGGCCTGTAGCGCTGATCTAGGACCAAGTCACCTCTGTCCTTGATAATCTTAATCATTCTGACCTTGCATCAGGTCGTCCTTGATTATTTTACTAACTCTGTTTCAGGATTAGGTCTCTGTCTTTCCATTTCAAATCATATTAATAATGATCTAAAAGGCCAAACTGACCCTAGGTCAGTGGTCGTTCTCTCTGGGAAACTTCATACAAACAGCTCTCTCTGTGTTTGTGAGTGTAACTGGGGAAGTTTGAGGGAGGGATCTCTCAGGCAGCTTTCTCTAGCTGGTTGTGAATCCTTCCTCTAGCTGGTCGTGAGTCCTTCCTCTAGCTGGTTGTGAGTCCTTCCTCTAGCTGGTCGTGAATCCTTCCTCTAGCTGGTCGTGAGTCCTTCCTCTAGCTGGTCGTGAGTCCTTCCTCTAGCTGGTTGTGAGTCCTTCCTCTAGCTGGTTGTGAGTCCTTCCTCTAGCTGGTTGTGAGTCCTTCCTCTAGCTGGTTGTGAGTCCTTCCTCTAGCTGGTTGTGAGTCCTTCTTCTAGCTGGTTGTGAATCCTCTCTGCTGCTCAGCGTCATCTGACATCTGGTCTATGGCACTGTAACAACGGAAATGCTTGGATCTTGTGCACTTCTGACCACACATAGGCCTGTCCAGGTCTCCTTAAATAATGGTTTGGGTTTTGTGGCCGTAGAGAAACATTGTGAGAGATTTTTTGTAATTAGTGTTGAGGTGTTTGTCTTCTGAAAACCACTAGGTGGCAGTCTAACCACTATGAGTAAATACAGTATTGTAGTTGGTTGTCAAGATTAATGTAATGAATCCTATATGCAATAACCTATAAGAGATGCAATGTTTGAATTGGATTGTTTTAGACATTTACAGAATTTTTTTATTTGATTTCAAGATATGAGTTCTTTAATAAAAATCAATTTCACCTTATAGCAAAGATTGTTTCTTCATTCCCTCATTTTTTATGATTAAATCCCCTCTTCTGTAATCAGTACAGAGATGCTGGCCATTTTGAGCAGCAACATAGACTATCTGACAGTAACTAACAATAAAGGGTCAATCTGCAGTTGAAACAATAACGAAGTGAACCCTATCTGTTAAACAAGTCTAAGACCTGAAAAACTAAACATTTAGAAAGAGCTGTGGATGGAGGACTGATGATCAGTGATATGGTTTTACAACTGCAGATTGCCTCTTTAGCATTAATTGACTATAAGACAGTAACTGGGACTGACAACAACCGACTGTAAATGTAACAGACAGATTCGATATAAACTCACAGTAACAGATAAAACCGTTAAGACAGTGGCAGACATCTATCTAACAGTAACCACCCATGACAAAAACAGACCGTAACGCATTCTGGGATTTTTGACCACTGGTAAAAGTGCTCCCGAAAATTGTGCTATATCAAATGTCTTCGTCAAAAGCACAGGCGTTTAAACTTGCAATTTCATGGCTAATGCATGATGACAGTAATTCTATTTATAGATTATGTAAATTTAAACAACATATTACACATCCAGCCTAAAATGGGAGGTTTGTAAAAATGTTGGTCGGGAAATCTGCAAAAGTCCGAGAATGCCTCTTTAACTGAGCGTCAGTAGCCCCTCGTCACTTTTTGCTGTGTGAATCAGTTGGAGGGAACCTGAACTGGCCCCGGAACCCCGTATATTCCAAATCAGTTACCATTACAAAAGGCAGTGGCGATGTAGAGGTGTAGAAAGGCATAATGTGCCAGATAACAACATTTTTGTGTAATTCACCACCGTCCCAATAAACAAACGATTCACCTGTCGATCATTGTTATCTATCGATCATGTCCACCTTGAGTCGTAGGGAGCTTGCAGGGTCTTCACAGACGGAGAGGTATTCCACCACCCTGGCGTTCTGTCTCTTCTCCAGTTGTCTGGCGCGTTGCCGCTCTTTCTCCCACCTCTCCCTCTCTCCGTCCACCTGGGCCAGAACGCTATCCTGGACCGACCGCAGGGTGGCCGCCAACAGGAACAGCGCCCCCTGCAGGATGTGACACAGCACGGCACAAAGACTGAGCCCGGCGCCTAGCAGGTCCGGCGTGGCTTCACACACCACACACACGCCCTCCAGGAGTAGCGGAGACGCCCGGCCGGCGGAAGCGGGTCCGTGGTTGGCAAGGTGACAGACGAACCGGGCAAGCTGCAGGGCGGCGCGGCGCAGCGGGAGCACCGCCAGGTACAGGTGGCACGCTGCTTTGGTGAGGGCGTGAAAGAGCAGCCGCAGCTCTAGGACAGCGTTGCCTGGAGACGAGAGATCAGGGTAATGTCTAGTTACTAGCCCAGTAAGCTGCTAATGTCTTAGTTACAACTTAGAGTCAGAAGGCATTAGGAGGCATTAAACACTGAGCTGGAGTCAGCCAGCTGGCATTAAGAGCAGAAACTCTCGGACATCGGATTAATCTGGTTTAAATAAGACAAAATGGCCTGACAGGTGCCTGACGCAAGGCTAGACAGACCGAACTGACCCTATTTCATAGACATGTAGCGCTACTATAATAGCATACTAGACAGAGCACCGTGTGGGGAATTGGGCACAATTTGGCACGCAAAGGCCTACACGGTGGTATGCTACTGCCAGGAACGTTTTGGTTGATTGGTCCTTAAAAAAATCCATATTGAACAGTCACACCATTCGTTTTCTGACATTTCACGATCATTCACGAGTGAGCCAAAATCCCACAATCCCTGTATTTATAAATGTTGATCCAACTGACAAAAGCATATATTAGACGTATGCAGAGTAGGACCAGCATCACCCCGCAGGACAGTAGCGCCCGGGACGGGGACAGTGGCAGTCTTACTTCGGAAGGAGTTCTAATACAGAATGGACGTTCCATTAGGTTGCCAGTAAATGCGTAGATTGCAACAGTGAAATATGCGCTGCATCCTCTGGTAGCCTTACTGGCTGGCAGATATAACCTTGACTTCGATGAGTAGACCAAAGGGCTTAATTGGTCCGCTTATCTGGGACGTTTCAGAAGCATCCAAGTGGCAACAGGTTTTTGGTCTTCTGTGTTGCTGGCTACTTTTCATCTTTACATATCAAAAATGTTTGGTACAGTCGCCAGGTACGGCGATCTATACCGCTTTCTGGTGTTGCTATGGTTAAAGCAATTAAAAGTTCTACTGTAAATGTAATTAAAGCTGAATCATTCCTACCGCAATTAGGAAGAAGCCCAGAGCGCGTGCCAGTACCGCACCGTTCCCTTGACGAAGAAAGCTTCCAAACCTCTGCTAACCAGGTTCTCTTACCGTCGATGTAACAGAGGAGCCACAGCAAGGCTATACTCGCAGCCAGGGTTGTCCACCAATCCATTACATGTAGTATAGCTTCTCTCTGTCTGCCTATAGTGGATGCTGCCTGCTTCGTTTAAGGAGTGTCTCTCTGCGCTAGTCTGGCTTTTGTGCACTAGTCTACGGTCTTTACGCGCGCAATGGGACTGGGTCCTTTCTTGTCTCAAGGCGGATAATCTACGGTGAAGTGTTAGCTCTAAGCTAGAGAGAGCCAATATGTGTGCCAGCTGTATTCGACAAACACAAAGCTAGCTATCCTAGCGTCTCGGGTGTTAGTGTGCCGCATTACGCATAGATTCGTGTTATTTCTCACATTGTGCCCTTCTACTTTAGCCTACTAGAGGTTTTCTCAAACATGCAGTGAATATGTATTTTGGGAATTTAGTGGACTTTTAAAAATGTTTTAGAATCTACTAAAATGTTTTTTTTTGTGCCAAATATTTTTGTTTAGGCTATTGTTTGAGTCACCAGTCCCTCGATTGATAACAACTGTCAATAACACAAAGTCGTCGATCATCGGATTGGGCTGTTTAATTGCATTTTATTTAGTTCAGTAATCCCTGATTAATTACTAACTAGTACCTACTTTCCCCTTTAGAAACTTCTCGATTGAGTAGGCTACTGAATCCTAAGAATGTAACTTTATTGGAGCATTTTCTTTGGCATCGCCATACAAAAAAAACAATGACCATATTTCAAATACATGCTGAAAACAGAGCGTAGAACACGCCGATTCCCGTTCTAATGGGCGTGAACCAGAACCTGGCTAAAACCGGCTAGCGCGCCATCACCTGTAGCCAAGCAGTAAAAACAGCACGCCCACTAGAATGCGATTACGCAACATAGCGCGTCCAAAATTCCAGTCGGCTTGTGTGACATCACCTTGACAACGGTCGGACACCCTCCCTACTCCCAAGACCGGGTCGCACGAGACGTGGTACGGAGCTGCCGGCAGACAACCCCTTCCAAGCCAATGCCCTTCTATCGGGTCCGTAGCAAGCGGGTACCAGACCAGGAATAAATACAATCGTGAGTAGCATACTTTAAACACCCGCATTTATCAGCTCAGAGATTCTTAATCTCGCTGCAACTTTAGGTCCCCTTTTTTCTTTAAATGCTTTGATTAAAAAAACATTATGCTAGTCTTTACGTTTTGTTTATTTTGAACAAGCTAGGAGAGAACAAGCTTAACTTTTTCTTATATAAATTCTAAGAAATCGAGCTATTCAAATGTGTAATTCTATGGGCCAAATGGAATCTCCACCGCCTGTCTTGTAGGGACACTTGAGAGGAGTTCTACCTCTGCCTGGAACGCGACACCAATTCCAGTCTGAGGTTTGTGTGATATGTCTTCGTTTTGACCTCCTACATTGAATCGCAGGTGAGCTCGCATGCGATCGAATGGTAATCTGTTATTTTTTTAAATAATATTTTTAATATAAGCTATATATAAATGCACCTTGTGCAACTGTCAGCAGAAAATATGTTTTTGTGGTTTATTTTGTGGTTACACTCGTCGCAACATTATAGCCTACCTTATAACATAGTTATAACTATTTCATAACATGTCGTTTAACACCTTTCTCAGGTGTTAGCATCTTGATTATTTCGAGAGAGGGGTACTTGAGAGGCGCTGTACAGACCCTTTCCGCTGCTATTTACCTAACCTTGCTTGAGTTGCACGTTCATTTAACACTTCCCAGCTGGTTCATCATACACCAGACATTTGTCTGTAATCCAACCATTACAACATATAGAGTACCTCAACCATTGCATAACCAAAATCATTATTTTCTAATACTTTGATATTTTAGGTAAAATAGGGTATCCATATTGCAGTCTGTACCTTACTGTAATAATAATAATAATTTATATCCTATGCATCTTCTGTAGCACTTTCTCATATAATCTAAATAATCAAAATGCTCTTTAAAGGTAAAAAACAACAACATGCAAATACCAATTATTTTTTAATATAATTTCATGGCTTGTGTGGAACTGTATTCCAGATGTGTATTGCCGATCTGTTTTATAATGTGTTATCCTCAGACATGGTCCTTAAGAACAGGCCCCAGGTGGCAGCTGGTCAGATCTTGGTCCACACGCCTGTTCCTCCGGCTCTCTGCAGAACACCGGTATGTCGTTACTTTCATTCCATTTAACCTTTAGATATACAGGTTCCTATTGGGAATGATGACCTGGCAGCAATGACCCCCCCAAATGGCACCCTATTCACTAGATCCTATTCACTACACCCTGCAAGGCTGGACAATTGATCACGTTGATATGTTGTTCCAGCCCCCTGGTAGCACCTCAGATGGCAGGAAAGCTATTAACGCCTGCAGTGTCAGGAGGAGTAAGACCAGCCAAGGGGGAGGAGGTGGAGGAGCAAGAGAAGGAAGGGAGGAGTGGTGCCCTGGACCGTCCAGAGGGGCGTGGCTGGACTGGCTCTCTCACACCTCTGTCAGTGGGCTGCAGGTATCATAATGCACTCTGGTCACATGATCACCCCGGTGAAATTGCCAAGCTTAAAAATGCAGTCACCTTGTCTAGACGCGACCACATCCTGTCTCAGACAGATTACCATCAATACCATTCTCAGTGGAAATGAGGTTCAGGTGTGTAACAGGTCATTTTGCACTGCTCTCTTTGTTTTAAAAAGCTAGAATCAGATGTCAGTCATGTTCTAAGCCAACAATGCATTTGCAAAGTGTGAATTTCTACAGATTTTGGAAGGATGTGAGTGGAGTGCACCTTTAATGATTTTGTCTTTTAATCAGGCCAAGTTAAAATCTGACCACCAGGAGTTGAGAGCCATCACTCAGTCTATATTAGACACAGAGAATGGCTTTGTTAAGGTTAGCACAGCTCTCTCAGAGATTGGCATTCCCTGTGCGTGATCAGTCCTGGAAGTAGCACACCTGAATCAACATTTAAACTAATTAAAAAATCTGTTATCAGGTGATTCAGGTGAGCTAGTTCAGGTTTAAAGATGTTTATCATATTCATAATTTATGAATTTCTTGTATTTGTATTTACATGTATTTATGTAAATACAAATAGTCCCTAGCCAGCCTAAAGACTAGCTTCACTGTCATGACATCCTGTGTCTTGTCTCTTCCTGTCAGGACCTGGAGCATTTCCTGCACCAGCAGGAATGGGCGAAGCTTGGTAGGAGAGAGCTGCTTCACAAGCGGTGGACGGAGCGCGTGTGGAGCCCAGTCCAAAGGAGTGTGGAAAACCGAGTGTCCCATGGCTGCAGTGAAGAGGTCCAGATGTCGCCTCGCGGGATGTTCCTGAGATACATAAACCACTGCAACACCAAGGTACTGCATTTTAATAACACAGCCACACGTGTTAAGAGATGTACTGAACACTAATGTTTTCATAATACTGGTTCACTCTGTGTGGTATCCTGTCCTCCTCCGTATCAGGATTTTGTGTTTCTGGAGAACTATAACCCTAAGGAGTACAACCCTTTCCTGCTGAACATCAACAGACCTCATTACTTTACGGTAAGACTACAGACATCACACCTTTATGTCAAGATACAAACATTATGCCTTTACATCAAGACAAAAGACACAACGTAAAGTTGTGATGTCTGTAGCCTTGACATAAAGGTATGTTGTCTGTAGTCTTGATGCAAAAAGTGTAATGTCTGTGGCCTTAACGTAAAGGCTACAGACATCACACCTTTACGTCAAGACTACAAACATCACAACTTTAAATCAAGACTACAGACATCACAACTTTACATCAAGAATACAGACATCACACCTTCACATCAAGACTACAAACATTAAACATTTACATCAAGACTGTAGACATCACAACTTTACAGTAAGTTTGCAGACATCACAACTTTATGTCAAGACTACTGCTACTTTTCAAGACGGAGAAATGAAAAACAGTTTTTGGTCTGGTGTAAAACTGTCCAGTCATGCATCAGACTATCATTTCTTCCAGGTCACCACGCCCATCTTGAGGGACCCACTGTCCCTCCAGTCATGTGAAAGGATGAAGGAGAAGAGGGCAATCCTATGCTGCCAGACAGGTATTGTAACACAACTGAAAGCAGACCTGAAACTTCAGGGAGAAATTGCAACAGAAAAGGGTTTATCATGTAAGGGTACGAGGCTTAAGAAAAGGGTTTATCATGTAAGGGTACGAAGCTGAAGGGTTCGAGGTTGATCATATAAGGGTACGAAGCTGAAGAAAAGGGTTTATCATGTAAGGGTACAAAGCTGAAGAGTACGAGGTTTATCATGTAAGGGTATGAAGCTGAAGGGTACGAGGTTTATCATGTAAGGGTACGAGGCTGAAGAAAAGGGTTTATCATGTAAGGGTACGAAGCTGAAGGGTACGAGGTTTATCATGTAAGGGTACGAAGCTGAATGGTACAAGGTTTATCATGTAAGGGTACGAAGCTGAAGGGTACAAGGTTTATCATGTAAGGGTACGAAGCTGAAGGGTACGAGGTTTATCATGTAAGGATACAAAGCTGAAGAAAAGGGTTTATCATGTAAGGGTACAAAGCTGAAGGGTACGAGGTTTATCATGTAAGGGTACGAAGCTGAAGAAAAGGGTTTATCATGTAAGGGTACGAAGCTGAAGGGTACGAGGTTTATCATGTAAGGGTACGAAGCTGAAGGGTACAAGGTTTATCATGTAAGGGTACGAAGCTGAAGGGTACGAGGTTTATCATGTAAGGGTACGAAGCTGAAGGGTACGAGGTTTGTCATGTAAAGGTACGAGGCTGAAGAAAAGGGTTTATCAGGCAAGGGTATGAGGCTGGTGTCGTGTCTGAGGTCCCAGGTGGAACTGTGAGCTACAGAAGATGTATATTCACCTGATATTCACCTGATCACACTGGCAGCTTGCCTAGCGGTGCCTGCTAGATTTAGGCACTTTGCTAATGGTTCAACTGGACGTTTTTCCCCCACCTAGTTATCTTAGAGATTCAAACCTTTCAGTTACTTGCCCATGAGTCCAACTTCTAGTTTTCCAGGTGACTGACGGCTGTGTCCAGGTGTGACTGTTAGCTGTATGACTGTTAGCTGTGTCCAGATGGGAGTGTTAGCTGTGTCCAGATGGGAGTGTTAGCTGTGTCCAGGTGTGACTGTTAGCTGTGTCCAGGTGTGACTGTTAGCAGTATGACTGTTAGCTGTGTCCAGGTGTGACTGTTAGCTGTGTCCAGGTGTGACTGCTAGCTGTGTCCAGGTGTGACTGTTAGCTGTGTCCAGGTGTGACTGCTAGCTGTGTCCAGGTGTGACTGTTGTTAAAAGATGTTTGCACTTCCTGTTTCTATCCGTTAGGTTATAACTACACACGCAGACAGGTAGAAGAGCACCTTAAAAACTTACCTCACCTGGCCCCTCTCACTGACCCCATGACCTCATACACTCACTTGAAGTCTGCTGACCTGCCCCTCCTCCCCCAACCCACTGACCTGAGCTCCACCCCCAGAGATCCACTAGAGGTGGAGATTGAACCATTGAGGCCTGACAGGTACTAACTACAATACTACGATTGACCTAGGTTCAAACAAAAGAGTTGGTCTTTTTCAGAACAATTTACATCCAAGATTACATTACAATTGATGCTTACAGAATATTTCTCCTTTAAGTGTTTAACCTGTATGAGTGTCTAGATGTGAAATGGACACTTTTACAACCTTGCCTGCTCGGAAATCTGAATGAGCAATCTTTCAGTTACTAGCCCGGTGCTCTAGTGCTATTGCATACCGAACCTGACAGCATATTGTCATATTGTTTCATACATTACCAGACAACATCACACATTAACATCATATCATACATACAAAAATGTAATTACAAAAATGTAATAAAGCAGCCATCTACAAATTCAGGATTAGTGTTGAGAGGTGATTTTTGTTATACTGAATGAGCAGTATGTCTGTAACGCCCCCCCCCCCCCCCCAGGCATGAGGTGACACCAGATTACAAACACACCTGACAGACTGCCTGCTGGTCCAAGCCGTAACAACACCAGAACAAAGATGACTGCTTGTTGGTTCTAAACGTTCTGGATGAGACGGTGACTCCCCCTCTGGTTCTCATGAATAAACAGGCTATTTGGGATCAGAGCGTTCTGTGTCGGGTGTCACTTTAAAACTGGTTCTGTGAGCTTCACGGGTGATGTGACAGGGGAGGCATCGACAGCAGGATTTCTATGTCTCAAAGAACTTTAAGTGACTTGGGAATTAGTGTACTAAATAGGGAATAGGTGGTACGGCTCTGGTCTAAAGTAGTGTACTATATAGGGAATAGGGTGGTAGGTCTCTGGTCTAAAGTAGTGTACTAAATAGGGAATAGGATGGTAGGTCTCTGGTCTAAAGTAGTGTACTATATAGGGAATAGGACGGTAGGTCTCTGGTCTAAAGTAGTGTACTATATAGGGAATAGGGTGGTAGGTCTCTGGTCTAAAGTAGTGTATTATATAGGGAATAGGGTGGTAGGTCTCTGGTCTAAAGTAGTGTATTATATAGGGAATAGGGTGGTAGGTCTCTCGTCTAAAGTAGTGTACTATATAGGGAATAGGGTGCAATTTATGACAGTATATCTAACAATGTAAGTTTGAATATTGCCCAACAACAATGGGAACTAACCAGCAACACTTTTGTAGCGTTTTTTTAAATAATTTGACCAATTCTGTTAAATAATTAAAATATTCAATTGTTACTGAAATAATTTGACTTCTGAATATGATGTTTATTGGCATAGATTAGAGTGGCACAGTCACTCGCAGATTTGGCAATGTGTATTTGTACACGGTTCTACAGTTCCAGACTGTGTGTGTCATCTGGTTCAACAGTTCGACTGTGTGTGTCATGTGGTTCTACAGTTACAGACTGTGTGTGTCATCTGGTTCTACAGTTCTAGTGTGTGTCATCTGGTTTAACAGCTCCAGTGTGTCATCTGGTTCTATAGTTCCAGACAGTATGTGTCATCTGGTTCTGCAGTTCCAGTGTGTGTCATCTGGTTCGACAGCTCCAGTGTGTGTCATCTAGTTCTCCAGTTCCAGACTGTATGTGTCATCTGGTTTTCCAGTTCCAGTGTGTGTGTCATCTGGTTCTCCAGTTCCAGACTATGTGTCATCTGGTTTGGCAGCTCGAGTGTGTCATCTGGTTCTCCAGTTAAAAAATGTGTGTGTCATCTGGTTCTCCAGTTCCAGTGTGTGTGTGTCATCTGGTTCTCCAGTTCCAGACTGTGTGTGTCATCTGGTTCTCCAGTTCTAGTGTGTGTGTCATCTGGTTCCCCAGTTCCAGACTGTGTGTGTCATCTGGTTCTCCAGTTCCAGTGTGTGTGTCATCTGGTTCCCCAGTTCCAGACTGTGTGTCATCTGGTTCTCCAGTTCCAGTGTGTGTGTCATCTGGTTCCCCAGTTCCAGACTGTGTGTCATCTGGTTCTCCAGTTCCAGACTGTGTGTCATCTGGTTTGGCAGCTCGAGTGTGTCATCTGGTTCTCCAGTTAAAAAATGTGTGTCATCTGGTTCTCCAGTTCCAGTGTGTGTGTGTCATCTGGTTCTCCAGTTCCAGTGTGTGTCATCTGGTTCCCCAGTTCCAGACTGTGTGTGTCATCTGGTTCTCCAGTTCCAGACTGTGTGTCATCTGGTTCTCCAATTCCAGTGTGTGTGTCATCTTCACTCTGGCTGGTCATAGAGCTGCAGGTCCAGTTTAACCCAAACCTCCCCGGTTGGAGCCTCGTGCAGCAGCAGACGACGGCTGGCAGCACCCATGCTCTCCATGTCCTTCTTTATGGTCGCCACTGGAACCGCCGTTCGGCCCAGGAACTCTACAGACGGAGATCAGATATGATACAGCATGGAGATATGTTAGATATACTATATGTCATATACAGTATGTTAGATATACTATATGTCATATACGGTACATCAGATATGTAAGATATAATATAAGTCATATACGGTACATCAGATATGTAAGATATAATATAAGTCATATATGATACATCAGATATGTTTGATATACTATGTCACATACAGTATGTTAGATATACTAAATGTCATTAAGGATGGGGGAAAATCGATACAGTGTAGTATCGCAATATTATTTTTGACGATCTTAATATCGATTCTCTGTCTCCAAGAATCTATTTATTGTTTGGATTTTCCAGCAGTTAAAAGCGGTTATATTACTTTTATTCGGATTCAATAACAATGCTGTAATTACTCCAATCCTATAAATGGCGCAATGGTCTTTTTTGGCGGAATGAGCGCAGCATTCTAGAATGCTACATCAGTATTACAAAGCGATTTCCGTTACAAAAACATTTTCGACGCCAACGCCATTCAAGCTGCGCCCGCGACTTTGAAATCAAGGGTATGGGATCACTTTGGATTCAACGACGTTGCAGGGAAGAAAGAGATAGACATGTCTCACGCTGTATTTAAATCATCAAGTACTCGGGTAATACCACCAACTTGAGGGCTTATCTCATACATCATTTGGAGTTGAACGTTGCAATAGCAGAGAAACTAAAACAACGAACCCTGGATAGTCTTCTTACCAGACTACTCCACAATTTTGAACCGGCAAAACGTGTGTGATGTAGTTTAAAGACCTCGTAGAAAAACATCTATCTGCATATTCTTTGTTTCAGAAGAGTCAAAGGTAGCAACTTTGTTTTTACATTTTCATATGAATGTAAATTTATATATAAATATATTTTGTATTTTTCAAATGGCTGAATACAGTAGCATATATTTTATAAATAAACCGTTAACCCTAGGCACAATGCACTTTAGCAAAAAATAAATCTTGATCAAAAATTAATCTTGGAAAGTTCTGAGTAAATTTTATTGACAGTCTTGGTTTTATTGTATTATTCAATTTTTTTGGTCAGAATTTTGTCTTTGGAAGTATTATTTAACTGTTTGCATGGTTATATGATTAAAAGAAGCAAAACAATTGCAATATCGTATCGTGAGGTCCCTGGTAATTCCCAGCCATACATGTCATATACACTACGTTAGATATACTACATGTCAGATGTCATTTCTACCATCGGGTGAGAACAAGTTTTTGTCAGACACGGTGATGGACAGAACATCCTGGTACAGATCCTGTATGAAGAAATGACAGGTGAAGTTCCATTTGGGGTTTGGGGTGTCACTGTCGGGTCGAGACGTGTAGCACTGAGCTCCCATTGTCAGCTGGCAGTACGGGTTACTCCTTCCTGAGGAGGAAAGGAACACAGCGTCGAACACCGAACTGAAACACCTTCCAATGACATGCCATGTAACCTCAAACACCTGTCACTACCATCTAATTAACCTTAACAGCCCATGTGTTTATATTGCTTCAATCAGTGAACAGAGATGATGTCATAAATTAAAAAATAATATAAAAAATAATTATCACAGCATCTGCTGTCTGAAACATAAAACCTACATCTCCTACCAGACTGGTCTTGGTACTGTATAAAAACCTACATCTACCACCAGACTGGTCTTGGTACTGTATATAAACCTACATCTACTACCAGACTGGT